>CM059434.1:75350753-75422962 GCA_030390025.1 Squalus acanthias | reverse complement strand
TTTTTTTCGTGCTCAAGAAGGTGAAAGAGTTATTGATGGGGAAAGGAAGACGTTTCCACTTTTCCATCGTTAAACACTCGCAGATCAGGTACTGCGCGGCCAGAGTAAGAGTAACTCTCTGTGTTAGAAGCAAACAACAGAAGATGCTGGAGACGCTCGGAAGGTCAGTCAGCATCTGTGGAGAGAACGGAGAAGTTGACATTTCAGGTGTAGACCCTTTGTGGGAACGTTCAAACAGGAGCTGGCCAAATGGCTGAAGTGATATTAACGTGAGATGACAGGACGAAGTATAATAACCAGAGGTGAACACGACCAACACTAACTCCCCACAACACACAGTTCACAATGGCTAAAGAACCTGCTTTAATATTGGACGGTGTAACTGTAGCTCATTCGCAATGTTTTTAAAGAAACACATAGTTACCCCCAACTTGTATTAAGCATGCTCCACTTGTTAAGACAAAGCATTTACAACTTCAGTCCATACAAAGAGGAACAAATGTAATTACTCTTCATAGTTTGCGACAACTTTCACTTACTTGACGGTAATGTAGTCACTCATCCCTGTGATGCGAAGTACAGCGCTCGCTCCAACATCTAGATCCGACCCAACGATGGTCAACGTGGCCCTCCCGGATGAAGACACACGGGCTGGATTTATAGATGCAACAACCGGTTTCTGACAGAAGAAAAGAGTTGTCCTAATTACCATTTCTCTGAGAGAGAAAGAAAGTCCGCGAAATTCAGTACGTTTACGCCTCCCGTTAGCGCCTGGCGGGGGCGCTAATGGGGCGCTAAAGGGTTAGTGCCCGGGCGCGGTGAATGCAGCGACGCCCGCGAACTTCAGTTCCGGTTTAGCACTGGCGCTAACTCTTAGCATCTGGGCCTCTAGCGCCTCGCAGATCGTGACGTCATAAAGTGCGCAGCGCCCCATTATCGCCCCGGTTGGAAAATGGACTCTCGCCCGATGCTTTATCGCCTCGCGCCGACAACGCCAGCAAGAGGAGACGTTGTGAACTCAGCTGGCCGCTTCGGGAGCGGTAATTAAAGGGAATGCTCTTCAGCCAGTGCAACCTTTATTATTTGCACCAGTCTGGAGCCTGCGCAAAGTTTGTAATGTTTCACTGGTGCAAGATGTCCAAGCCCTGCACTTTGTGAGAGTGTTTGGGCTGTAATGGCAGTCGCCCAGGTCACCTTGCAAAACAGAACTGACGACAACGAGCTTGTGCAGCATCATTGGCCCTTCCCTTGAAGCGAGGGACGCAGTCTCTGTGATGAAAGAGCGCCGGTTACAATGTGCTCAGAATTGATTAGCGCTCTGCCGCTACCGCCCCGCTCTCAGACTTTAGCGCCCTAAGAGAAGTGGTCAGCGCTTGATTGGAGCGCGAAAATTGAATTTCGCGGGAGGCGGGAATGATTAGCGCCTGGCACTAATTTTTCAACATTTAAAGTTTTAGCGCCCCAAACGGGGTTATACTGAATTCCTCCCCCATAGACTTGCATTTCTATAGCACCTTTCACAACCTCAGGACATCCCAAAGCACCTCACAGCCAATTAAATAGTTTTTGAAGTGTAGTCACTGTTGTAATGTAGGAAACACGGCTGCACACAGCAAGCTCCCACAAGCAGCAATGTGTTAGTGACCAGATAATCTGTTTTTTTAGTGATTTGATTGAGGGATAAGTATTGGCCAGGATACCGGGGAGAACTCCCCTGCTCTTCTTTGAATAGTGCCATGGGATCTTTAATGTCCACCTGAGAGGGCAGACGGGGCCGAAAGTGCCGTCTTTAATATCTCATCTGATTATTGGACGCCAGGTGGTGGGCGCCGTGGCCACCGGTAACGTTGACCCCCCTTGGGGACAACAACGGTATGTTCATCACTACTCCTTCTTCTCACATCCCACTTCCCCCTCACCCCACAAGCCTTTCGCACTTTCCAGCTAATCATGCTGTATGAATGCATTTCTCCCTTCCTGTCCCCCTTCCCCTCACCTTAACTCAACTCTTGTGTCTTTATGCTTTCAGATAATGAGCAAGCACCTGAGCAGCCTGTCCCTGAGGGCACCATTGAGAGCGAGGCGGGAGAAGAGGAGGAGGAAGAACACACCGCATCACTGCATCTTTCACCCGCAGACACCAGCTCAGATACTGGCACTACATATTTTTTAAGAGGCTAGTATAGTAGCGGGATCTGCACAGGGTGAGGCACCAGGGACGAGTCGGCTGCAGCAAGGCCAGGGGGAAAGGGTAGCTCAGGGGCCAGCTCCCCAGAGGGCGAGTTCGCACAAATTCTGCTGCAAAGGATTCAGATGAGGACCTCGATGGGGAGGTCTTTAGAAGAAGGGTGATGGCCATGCACACAGAGATGATAGGTGCAATGGCAAGGGTGCCCAAGAGCCTGTCGGCAATGAAAAGGAGTGTGGAGGAGTCCGCCTTCAACATTGCACAAGGCTCTGCGCACATCATAGAACCCATCATTTCCAGGCTGCAAAGGATGGTGGACTCCCAGAGAGACCGTGGTGACCCAGACCTGATGCGCATGTGATGGGCGATCTGGCAGCTTCCATTGCAGCACAGGCAGAAGCGACGCTGTAATGCTGTAATGCAGTCTATGCTTGGTGGCATCCAATCTCAGACTGCTCTCATGCAGTCTCAGCTAATGGCACGCAAGCTCTGACTGCTGCCATCGTCACTGGGTCCACCACAGTCAACCGGGACTTTCACGGTGTCGCAGCAGGCCAGCAATCTGTGCTCCAACAGATTGGTAGGGATACTGAGGTGCTGCCCCGGGGGAGTGGGAGTGGGTCAGTGGAGCAGGAACCTGCTCTCCTCTCTCAGGATGACAGCATTCCTGCTCCCACCACTGGCAGTCCGCCATTGCCCTTGTCGCTGCCTGTCATCCAGCCAGCCCAGACTGCTGCCGCCCAGCCTGAGGTGGTGCAGTCTACAGCCAGGCCTTCCAGGCCCAGAGCTAGTCGAGGGCGTCCTGCAAGGCCATCTGTAGTCTCTGGCACCGACACTCAGCAGCCTTCCACCAGCCCTGCTGCAGCCACTGGGGAGACACTACGTAGGAGCACTAGATTAGGAAAGGGGATTGAAAGAGGGGAGGCGAGGGTTTGCACAAGGGTGATGAGACGGTCACGGACTGACCTTGCAGAACCAATTGAGTGGCTGCCTCCTCCGTCGCTGCTGTTCGTCCTCCTGTTCCTCCTGCTCTTCTTCTTCTTCTTCCTCATCTTCTTCCTTCTTCCTCCTCCTCCTCCTCCTCGTCCTCCTCCTGAGGTGGTGGAGTTATGCCTGGTGGCAATGGCTGGGCCCTCATGATGGCCAAGTTGTGCAGCATGCAGCAGACGACGACGAAAAGTGACACCCGCTCAGCCAAGTGCTGGAGGGCTCCTCCCGAGCGGTCAAGGCAGCAGAACCATTGCTTGAGCACTCCGATGGTCTGCTCAATGATGTCCCTGGTGGCAGCATGGCTCTCATTGTATGAGTGCTGTGCAGGAATGTTGGGGTTGTGGAGGGGAATCATGAGCCAGGTGGAGAGGTCAGGTCTCCCAGCAGCCAGCCGCAAGCTTGACGTGGTGGCTGGAACAGAGCTGGCACACCGGTCTGGCGCAGAATGAAGGCATCGTGGCTGCTGCCAGGATAGCGGGCATTGACGGTCAGGATTCGCTGTGTGTGGTCGCACACCAACTGCACATTAAATGAGTGGTAGCCTTTGCGGTTACAGAATACCTCAGGATTGTTATGAGGTGCCCGCAAAGCAACGTGATGCAGTAAATGGCGCCCTGCACCATGGGGAAGCCCGCTATCCTGGCAAAGCCACATACACGCTCATCCTGCTTCTCTCTGGTCATGGGGAACGAAATGTAGTCCCTTCTCCTTCTGTACAGAGCATCTGTGACCTGACGGATGCATGGATGGACAGCAAACTGCGAGATGTTAGCTATGTCTCCTGTTGCAGACTGGAAGGTTCCACTGATGAAGAAATTGAGGGTGACGGTGACCTTGACTGCCACTGTGAGAGCCGTGGTCGCCCTGATCTGAGGCTGGAGGTCTGGCTGCAGGAGGTGGCAGCGTTCTGTAACCACCTCCTTGGTGAAGCGGAGCCTTCTAATACACTGCTCCTCACTTAATTGGAGGTAGGAAAAGTGCTATCGAAATACCCTCGGAGGGTAAGGCCTCCTGTTGAGAACCCTGATGGCCCCCTTCCTCCCTCTGGCCACATGCTCCAGTCTTTCTCGCTGCCTCCGCCGTAGATCCTGGAGGGCGAGGTCGACTGCCAGTACAGCCTCCATTAATGTAACCAACTGTAGCTGATTGATTTTTTTAAGAATAAATGTAGCTACTTTTTAGTTGCCACAACACTCCTGATACAAAAGAACCTTTAAATTACTGAATGAAACTGTTGGACCATGTGAAACTGACAAGAAACCACTGAAACTCCACTAACCTGACAGCTGTGAGTCATTACTGATGATCCCTTTAAATAACGTCCCTGAAGCTGGCTTCCTGGTGCTTCAACCAGCTCTCCCTGTCGCTGTTTACTCCAGGCACTAAGGTAGGTGGCGACAATCAATTTCGCAGATCAGGCGGTCAGTGAGCGTTGCACACTCATTGATGTCACGATCCACCTGGCATTGAGGCTCCCGGTGATAACTGTTACCGGCGGCACTACGGGGGGGGGGGGGGGGGGGGAGGGATTTGGCGTGCGGCACTGGATTCGCCTCACCGCGGCGATACTGGTCTAGCACCATCTGCTGGCGTTAACGGGAGGCACTAAGGGGACAAATTTTTCCCTCATTCTCTCCACATCTACCCTGTCCAACCCATTCATAATTTTAAAGACCTCTATCAGGTCTCTTCTAAGTCTTCTCTTTTCTAAAGAAAAAAGCCCCAACCTGTTCAATCTTTCCTGATAGCTGCAATCTCTCAGTTCTGGAACCATCCTTGTAAATCTTTTTTGAACTTTCTCCAGTGCTTCGATGTCCTTTTTATAGTATGGAGACCAGAACTGTGCACATTACCTTAAGTGCGGCCTTACCAGGGTCCTGTACAAGTTCAACAAAACTTCACTACTTTTGAATTCTATACCCCTAGAAATAAATCCCAGTGCTTTGTTAGCATTTCTAATTGCTTTGCTGACCTGCGATGCTGCTTTTAATGATTTGTTCTCCTGTATCCCTAGATCCCTTTGCTCTTCTACCTCATTCAGTTTCTTATTTTCTAAGGTGTAGGTGATGTTTCTGTTTTTCCTACCAAAGTGCATCACCTCACATTTATTTATATTGAGGTTAATTTGCCACGTAACTGTCCACTCTGCAAGTTTTCTAATGTCTTCTTCCTCTGCCACTCTCCATAAACTTGAGCTCATCCAAAACTCGGCCTCCCATGTCTGAACTCGCAGCAAGTCCTGTTCACCCATCACCCCTGTGCTTGCTGATCTGCATTGGCTCCCGGTCTGGCAACGCCTCAATTTTAAAATTCTCATCCTTGTTTTCAAATCCCTCCATGACCTCATCCCTCCCTATCTCTGTAGCCTCCTGTAGCCCTACAACCCCCCAAGACATCTGCGCTCCTCCAATTCTGGCCTCTTGAGCATCCCCGATTTTAATCTCTCCACCATTAGTGGCCGTGCCTTCTGTTGCCGAGGCCCTAAGTTCTGGAATTCCCTCCCTAAACCACTCCGCCTCTCTACGTCTCTCTCTTCCTTTAAGGCGCTCCTTAAACCTACCTCTTTGACCAAGATTTTAATCATCTGTCCTAATATCTCGTTCTGTGGCTCGGTGTGAATATCTTATTGATAACGCTCCTGTGAAGCGCCTTGGGACATTTTACTACATTAAAGGCGCTATATAAATACAAGTGGTTGTTGCTGTTATTATGTTGCATTCTTCTTCAGTGTTAGCTGTATCCCCCAATTTGGTATCATCTGCAAATTTTGATATTGAGTTACTTATTCCCAAGTCCAAATCATTAATGCAAATTATGAGGGCAGTGAAGGGGAAGAATTTCTGAAGTGTGTTCAGGAGAACTTTCTTGATCAGTATGTTTCTGGCCCAACGAGGGAGGAGGCAATGCTGGATTTGGTTCTGGGGAATGAGGTGGTTCAAGTGGAGCAAGTGTCAGTAGGTGAACATTTAGGGAACAGTGATCATAGTATCATAAGGTTTAGATTAGCTATGGAAAAGGACAGGGAGCAATCTAGAGTAAAAGGGGGAAATACTGGGTATCGCCCATTTTGGGGCGCTAATATTGGCCGGGCACAAAGTTTAGCGCCCGTCGCTAATTATCACCTCCGACTGCAAAATTCGCCTCTATCGCCCTTGGAGGTGATTTGAGCGCTAAATCAGGCGCTACACACCTCTCTTAAGGCGCTAATGTCAGGGAGCAAGGCGCTACCTCAGAACGCTACCGACACTCAGGCGATGTCAGTTACCATGGAAACCAGACAGACTGGCGCCATCCAGTTCTTAAAGGGGCGGGGCCATCTTGCTGGCCAGCCACTCCCTGCTCATTGCAGCCTTGAATCTTGGCCTGGAGAGACCTCTAAAGCAATTGTGGTAGAACCACTAATAGATAGGCCCAGGGAAAGAGCTCGGTGCTTAGGAACCTCAAAAGTGGTGCTGAGGACCAAAACTCCTCAGGACAGCGTTAAATCTCTCCAGACGTCTCTCTCCCTCTCAACCTGTGTGTACCAAAACTTTTGCCGACAAGAAAAAGCAGGAAGTGCTCGCCTTTAAATAGCGCTCCCCCAGCCCCTTCCTGACTTGAAAACCTTCCCCCCTACCTGTCGTTCCTAGCGGCAGGCGCTAAGGCAGGGGGTGCGACTTAATATCCGGCCCGGGGCGTTGCACGCTCGACTGACATCACGATCTGTGGGCGCAGGAGATTGTGGCGGTAGTGTTTAGTGCCGCCACAAAACGACTGGTCAATTTCGCGAGTGGTGCGAAAATCGCCGCGCCCGGGCGCTAAATTCCTAGCGCCCCGTTAGTGCCCCCTGGAGACGCTAACGGGAGGCGCTAACCAACCAAAATTTTCCCCCAAAATGTTTAACTGGGGGAAGGCCAATTTCAGTGGGATGAGAATGGATCTGGCCCGGGTAAACTGGAATCAAAGACTGGCAGGCAAAACTGTAATGGAACAATGGGCTGCCTTTAAAGGCAGTAGAGGCACATTCTCACTAGGGGGAAAGGCAGGGCAACTAAAGTCAGGGCTCCCTGGATGATGAAAGCGATAGAGAATATGATGACAGATGTTAGGTTGTAAATACATCTGAGAATCAGGCTAAATACAGAAAGATAAGAGGAGAAGTGAAAAAGAAGATAAGAGGGGCAAAGAGAGAGTATGAGAATAGAATGGCAGCCAACATAAAAGGTAATCCAAAAGTCTTCTATAGGCATATAAATAGTAAAAGGGTAGTAAGAGGAGGGGTGGGACCGATTAGGGACCAAAAAGGAGACCTATGCATGGAGACATGGCTGAGGTACTAAACAAGTTCTTTGCATCTGTCTTCACCAAGGAAGAAGATGCTGCCATAGATGTAGTAAAGGAGGAGGTAGTGGAGATACTGGATGGGATAAAAATTGATAAAGAGGAGGTATTAGAAAGGCTGTCTGTACTTAAAGTAAATAAATCACCAGGACCGGATGGGATGCATCCTAGGATGCTGAGGGAATTGAGGGAGGAAATCGCGTAGATACTGGCCATAATATTCCAATCCTCCATAGATAGGTGCCATAGGACTGGAGAATTGCAAGTGTTACACCATTGTTCAAAAAAGGGTGTAAGGATAAACCCAGCAACTACAGGCCAGTCAGTTTGACCTCGGTAGTGGGGAAGCTTTCAGAAACAATAATCAGGAACAAAATTAACAGTCACTTGGACAAGTGTGGATTAATTAAGGAAAACCAGCACGGATTTGTTAAAGGCAAATCGTGTTTAACCAACTTGATCGAGTTTTTTGATGAGGTAACAGAGAGGGTTGATGAGGGCAATGCGGTTGATGTGGTGTACATGGATTTCAAAAAGGCGTTTGATAAAGTGCCACAGAATAGGCTTACCAGCAAAGTTGAAGCCCATGGAATAAAAGGGACAGTGGCAGCATGGATCCGGAATTGGCTAAGTGACAGGAAACAGAGAGTAGTGGTGAACGGTTGTTTTTCAGACTGGAGGAACGCATACAGTGGTGTTCCCCAGGGGTCGGTACTAGGACCACTGCTTTTCTTGATATATATTGATGGCTTGGATGTGGGTGTACAGGGCACAATTTCAAAATTTGCAAATGACACAAAACTTGGAAGTATAGTGAACAGTGAGGAGGAGAGTGATAGACTTCAAGAGGACATAGACAGGCTGGTGAAATGGGCGGACACGTGGCAGATGAAATTTAACACAGAAAATTGTGAAGTGATACATTTTGGTAGCGAGAATGAGGAGAGGCAATATAAACTAAATGGTACAATCCTGAAGGGGGTGCACGAACAGAGAGACCTGGGGGTATGTGTGCACAAATCGTTGAAGGTGGCAGGGCAGGTTGAGAAAGCAGTTAAAAAAGCTTACGGGATCCTGGGCTTCATGAATAGAGGTATAGAGTACAGAAGTGTGGAAATTATGATGAACCTTTATAAAACACTGATTCGTCCTCAACTGGAGTATTGTGTCCAATTCTGGGCACCGCACTTTAGGAAGGATGTGAAGGCTTTAGAGAGGGTGCAGAAAAGATTTACGAGAATGATTCCAGGGATGAGGGACTTCAGTTACGTGGATAGACTGGAGAAGCTGGGGTCGTTCTCCTTGGAGCAGAGAAGATTGAGAGGAGATTTGATAGAAGTGTTCAAAATCATGAGGGGTCTGGACAGAGTAGATAGAGAGAAACTGTTCCCATTGGCGGAAGGGTCAAGAACCAGAGGGCACAGATTTAAAGTGATTGGCAAAAGAACCAAAGGTGACGTAAGATAAAACTTTTTTACACAGCGAGTGGTTATGATCTGGAATGCACTGCCTGAAAGGGTGGTGGAGGCAGACTCAATCACAGCTTTCAAAAGGGAGTTGGATAAGTATCTGAAGGAAAGAAATTTGCAGGGCTATGGGGAAAGGGCGGGGGAGTGGGACTAGCTGAAGTGCTCTTGCAGAGGGTTGGCACGGGTGCGATGGGCTGTATGGCCTTCTTCTGTGCTGTAACCATTCTATGATTCTATGATATGAATAACAGCAGTCCCAGCCCCGATCCTTGTGGAACAATGCTTTCTACCTTCCTCCAATCTGAATAACTACACTTTACCCAATTACCCCTACTCTCTGCTTTCTATGTTTCAGCCAATTTACTATCCATTCAGCTATTTGTCTCCTGACTCCACATGCCCTAACCTTTGTCATGAGCCTACCAAGTGGTATCTTATCAAAGGCCTTTTGAAAATCCAAGTATATGACATCTACTGCATTACCCTTATCTACTCGTTCCATTACCCCTTCGAAGAATTCTATCAGGTTAGTTAGGCATGACTTAGCCTTTCGGAATCCATGCTGACTATTTTTTATTATATTATCTGTCTCTAGAGACTGTCGACTTGCTGAAAATTGTGCACTAATTATGCTTCCTCTGTTGTTTATCTCCTCAGGTACGTCAGGTCAATCCTGATTCACATCCGACTGCACCTTGCTTGTACTGACTGGTGAGACTCTGACTCGGGGCCTGTGCCTGTGTGTTTGCACTATGACCTCTGCTGTCCCCCAGTAAGTTGTAAGTGTGCTGGGAGCAGGGGTGAGAGCGTGCACACTCTCCCAGCTTCCAATAACCAGCTCTCTTTATCTTTATGAAGTGCCCAACGGGTCCATTTTTAAATCTGTCTTGTCGCTGGACTGGAGTTATACTCCACATGGTGTGAATCTGAAACAGCAGGAGACCATCCACTCCTGGGAGATGGCAATTCACCCTGCTCTGGAGTCAGGTAAAGTTGTGACTCGCCTGCAATGCAAATGTGACAGTATAACTGCAGGTTAAAGTTGAACTGGAGCTGAGGTACAGATCAGCCATGATCTAATTGAATGGTGGAATAGGCTCGAGGGGCTGAATGGACTCCTCCTGTTCCTATGCTAAATCTACTGGTGGAATGCGATTCTGAGATTCGGGGGAATTTTTAAAGGAAATCAGAAAGCAACTGATGATGAGATTTCTCAGAATACCCTACGATTGTCTATTTGCTGTTTTATAAAAGGCACCAAGTTGGTGGAGATAGAACGTGGGTTTGTGCTCACAATTCCTGACATCAGCTGGGTTAACACATGAAGGCATCAAACAGGGACAGATTCCCCAGAGTGAGCAAACTCCAGTCCAACACACACTTCTGTTACTGCTCCATTCTACATTCTCAGGTCTGTCTGTGTGGCAGTGTGAGCCGGGAGAGCTGAGTTATTCTGGCTGCTCACAGTACCAGGCGGGGAGAACGAGCACTGTATGTGTGGTCAACACATGGATGGACTGAGATTTAAGCTGCCCCTTGTACTGACACTCCATTTCCTTCTGAAGGGAAGTGCCAGTCTCAATCAGAAGAATGACTGATGGAGCGGGAAGCAGCCCAGCTAAGTCCATGGCCGTATCTACACTGAAAATAATGTACGAGCAAACCCGAAGGAAGACAATGCCAGTGGAGCCCAAAGCCCAAAATAAAGTGAGGGTTTCAGGAGCCTTCAGAGATGGCAGAGGCAACGGTCGAAAGTCAAATGGCCCTCCTGCCTTCTTGGTCAAGGGACTGAGGCACAATTTACTTGTTATTATTTGTTCTTGGGATGTGGATGAATCTGGAAAGACCACATTTATTACCCAATTCCTAGTTGCCGTGGTGATGGGCCCTCTTCTTGAACCGCTGCAGTCCGTGTGGTGAAGGTGCTCCCACAATGGTACTGTCCAATTTCATTCTTATTCATAGTGACTGTTTACAACTGAGTGGGTTGTTAGGACACTTCTGGGAGTGTTTAGTGTGGGAGTCACATGTAGGCCACACTGTGTGGGGTGGGGGAGGGGAAGCCGTCTTTCCTGAAGGATATTGGGCCGAAAATTGATCCCGGGACGCGAGAGTACGCACTGCGTACTCTCGCGTATTCCCACTCCAATTGCCGGTTTTCTGCATGCCCTGCGCATGCGCTGAAAACCGGCAATTGCTCTTCAGAAAAGGGGGCGGGTCCTCGGTGCATCGCGTGCGCGCTACAGGCTGCGCGCACGCTTTGCACTTCATGCTTTGGACGCGCAGGTAAGTACTGAAGATTTTGGAAATGTAAAAAGGAGGAGTAAGACCCGCTTTTAAGAAGGTAAGTAGTGAATTAAGTATTTTTTTGAATTTTTTTTTACAGGTATATCTTTTTTAGAGACTTTAAAGACAGGTAAGTTTATTTTTAAAACTTTTTAAAAGATTTAAAAAATTTTCAAAAATTTAATTTTTTATTTAAAATGGTTAATTTAATTAACTATACTTATTTTATTAATGTGATGGTTTTTAAAAAAAATTTAATTGAGGTTTAGCTGTTATTTTGGGGGGGTGTAAGATTCATAGATTTCACAGCCATGCTGTGAGACTTATGAATGGAAGATGGTGTGCTGCCATTGGCTCTAACTGAGTCACGTGATCCCACAGCTTGCACGAATTCACTACGCCGCTGGGATACGCAAGCCCAGCACAGCTGATGTCTGGAACATCAAGTTCGTGCGAGCTGGATCTGAAAAAGCACAAGCGAGGTGAGACATCGCGGGGAAGGCTTACCCCCGCGGGAACAGAGCGAGATCAATTTCTGGGCCATTAGCTTTTACAACAAATTACCAGATTCATTGAATTGAGCTTCACAACTCGCCATTGGTGGGATTTGAACTCAGCACCGCTGGGTCCATGTCTAAGACCATAACCACTAGCCGACCACACCCAGAGACTCAAAGACAATTTAAAATGGAGAAACAGGGCTTAGATCCTGTGAAATAGATCAAGTAGTCTGCCTCCCACCGAGTACAGAAGCCTGGTATTGATGCAAGTTACATTCATAGAAATAGTGCCATTCATGTAAACACAGCTCCATATTCATAACCTTAAACAAACATCTAAAAGCAGGAGCTAATTAAAGCTTTATTTATATAATTCCAACATAAAACATTATTAACGCAGAGTATTCCTTACCGTACAGATCCTGTCTGACGTACAGAAAACACAGCCTGGCTTCTGGATATCGCAACTGTAAACTGTTAACACAGAAACTTTATTACAATTGGAATGTGAACAGCAATACAACAAGGGAGCTCGTACTCCAGTAACCTGCGTTAAGATGGAAACACTTGCTATAGATTCAACATTTTATTTTAAAAGCACTTAACCCTGCAATGTTAATATTTCTCAATTGTTTTGGCGAAGAACAAATATATTCAGGTTAAAGTTACTAACAAGTAGACAACGGAATCAATTGTCCTGAAGCTTACTGATTTTACCAAGACATGGTGATTGACCTTCAGGGGCTGAAGTTGATCTTCAGTGTTTGGGCAAAATGGGCGAAGGCCATCATCAATGACCTCTAACCTCCATCTTACCTCAGGCCATCATCAATGACCCCTAACCTCCATCTTACCTCAGGCCATCATCAATGACCCCTAACCTCCGTCTTACCTCAGGCCACTGTCAATGACCCCTAACCTCCATCTTACCTCAGGCCATCATCAATGACCCTAACCTCCATCTTACCTCAGGTCACTGTCAATGACCCCTAACCTCCATCTTACCTCAGGCCACTGTCAATGACCCCTAACCTCCATCTTACCTCAGACCATCATCAATGACCCCTAACCTCCATCTTACCTCAGGCCATTGTCAATGACCCCTAACCTCCGTCTTACCTCAGGCCACTGTCAATGACCCCTAACCTCCATCTTACCTCAGACCATCATCAATGACCCCTAACCTCCATCTTACCTCAGGCCATTGTCAATGACCCCTAACCTCCATCTTACCTCAGGCCACTGTCAATGACCCCTAACCTCCATCTTACCTCAGGCCACTGTCAATGACCCCTAACCTCCATCTTACCTCAGGCCATCATCAATGACCCCTAACCTCCATTTTACCTCAGGCCATCATCAATGACTCCTAACCTCCGTCTTACCTCAGGCCACTGTCAATGACCCCTAACCTCCATCTTACCTCAGGCCATCATCAATGACCCCTAACCTCCGTCTTACCTCAGGCCATCATCAATGACCTCTAACCACCATCTTACCTCAGGCCATCATCAATGACCCCTAACCTCCGTCTTACCTCAGGACACTGTCAATGACCCCTAACCTCCATCTTACCTCAGGCCATCATCAATGACCCCTAACCTCCATCTTACCTCAGGCCACTGTCAATGACCCCTAACCTCCATCTTACCTCAGGCCATCATCAATGACCCCTAACCTCCGTCTTACCTCAGGCCACTGTCAATGACCCCTAACCTCCATCTTACCTCAGGCCATCATCAATGACCCCTAACCTCCATCTTACCTCAGGCCATTGTCAATGACCCCTAACCTCCATCTTACCTCAGGTCACTGTCAATGACCCCTAACCTCCATCTTACCTCAGGCCACTGTCAATGACCCTAACCTCCATCTTACCTCAGGCCTCTGTCAATGACCCCTAACCTCCATCTTACCTCAGGCCACTGTCAATGACCCCTAACCTCCATCTTACTTCAGGCCTCTGTCAATGACCCCTAACCTCCATCTTACCTCAGGCCTCTGTCAATGACCCCTAACCTCCATCTTACCTCAGGCCACTGTCAATGACCCCTAACCTCCATCTTACTTCAGGCCTCTGTCAATGACCCCTAACCTCCATCTTACCTCAGGCCATCATCAATGACCCCTAACCTCCGTCTTACCTCAGGCCACTGTCAATGACCCCTAACCTCCATCTTACCTCAGGCCATCATCAATGACCCCTAACCTCCATCTTACCTCAGGTCACTGTCAATGACCCCTAACCTCCATCTTACCTCAGGCCACTGTCAATGACCCTAACCTCCATCTTACCTCAGGCCTCTGTCAATGACCCCTAACCTCCATCTTACCTCAGGCCACTGTCAATGACCCCTAACCTCCATCTTACTTCAGGCCTCTGTCAATGACCCCTAACCTCCATCTTACCTCAGGCCATTGTCAATGACCCCTAATCTCCGTCTTACCTCAGGCCACTGTCAATGACCCCTAACCTCCGTCTTACCTCAGGTCACTGTCAATGACCCCTAACCTCCATCTTACCTCAGGCCACTGTCAATGACCTTGCAGTCAATGGGTAGATAAATCGGACACGGTGTAAAGCGAGCTGCCGATTCGTTATTGCCCATTTTGCGTTACCACCAAAGACCAATTTCACCCCTCAGAGTCTTACGTAATTAAAGAATAAGCAAAGCACTGACGTTAAGGCCTTTCAGTTGTTGAGCACAGATACAAATGAGAATTTTGTTTATAGGGACACAGGGCCGTTGATTCTGTTCAGAGGAGCCGGCCATCCGACATATCTAGAGTCCATGGGGGAGGGTTTCAACTTACTGCCTGGGCATTAAACTAATGCATTGAATCGAATGTCCATTATAGAAACCACCTGAATGTCATCTCCACTTCTTCAGTAAATGATGGAAAGAAGTTTGAAGCGATTACTTTCACTACATTTATTGGTGATTAAACGGTACAAATCACTTAAAGTTCTAAAGAATGACCATTTTATTACCTGTGATATTGTTAGGATTATCAATAACATTGCCGGGATTTTTCACGTAGACAAGATTCACAGGAATTATCCGTCTTTCATCCTCAAACTGCAATTAGAAGGAACAATGCTAAGTTAATAACCGCTCAGCGCTTTCCTCCTGCATTTTTATTAAATAAATCAGTAGAAATAAACAAAAATCTTAAATACCAACAGAAATGCTGACAAGTAAAAAACAGGTCCATCAGCATCTGGGAAAGGGATTGGTTAATGTTTCAAACCCTGATAAAGGAACGTAGACAAGTTCCTTTACAAGACAGACCAGAACACAGAGGAGGGGAAACAACAGATAGACTGAGGGTCAAACATGCTGAACAAAGAGCAGCCAATGGGTTTGATATTCGGTGAATCGCCCTCTTTAGCTCTTCCCATATAACTGCACTGACCCCATTCACTCTCAGCTTGAGACAAGGGTTTACACATTTCCTGCAAACTGGTTTCGAGTCGTTCCTGCTCCTGGTGAGGTCACCTCCATTTTAGGGAGACCAAATGCAGAACTTTTTAGTGACTTTATATCTCTCAAAATATAAGAACATAAGAAATAGGAGCAGGAGTGGGCCAGACGGCCCTTTGAGCCAGCTCCGCCATTCAATAAGATCATGGCTGAACTTCGAAATCAACTCCACTTTCCCGCCCGATCCCCATATCCCTCGTGTCGGGAGCGGGGAGAGCAGCAGCACAGTGAGTATTTAAATTCACTTTCGTGGGCTTTTTTTCAGAGGCTTACCAATCTCACAAACCAGCGACAGCGTTCCAGAGCCACGTCACAATTCAAAAAGTGACACGGACAAGAGGAAGCAGCTGATTGGGTGAGTATGGCCAGGTGAGTATTTATACTACTCTGTAGTTTGACAGTTAAGGTTAATAGTTTATAAAGTTTAGAAGGTCCTAATTTTTGTGGTTATAGTTTCTAAGGTCTCTGTTGTGTAGCAGGGAGAGCTAGTATACAAGGGCCCTTGAGTATATCATTTAATTGTAGTGTAATTTGTGGTATTGATTTGAGTTAATTTAAATTAATTAAAGGTTAAGTCATGGCAGTACAGCTCGGCCCCGTGGCATGCTCCTCCTACAGTATGTGGGAAATCAGGGACACTTCCTGTGTCCCTGTTGACCATGTGTGCGGGAAGTGTATCCAGCTGCAGCTACTGGCAGACCGCATTGCGGTGCTGGAGCTGCGAATGGATGCATACTGGAGCATTCGCGATGCTGAGGACATCGTGGATAGCACGTTTAGGGAGTTGGTCACACCGCAGGTAAAGGCTGCACAGGCAGGAAGGGAATGGGTGACCACCAGGCAGAGTAGTAGGCGCAGGCAGATAGTGCAGGGGTCCCCTGTGGACATCCCCCTCTCAAACAGATATACTACTTTGGATATTGTTGAGGGAGATGGCTTATCAGGGGAAGGCAGCAGCAGCCAACTTCCTGGCACCATGGGTGGTTCTGCTGCACAGGACGGGAGGAAAAAGAGCGGGAGAGCTATAGTGATAGGGGATTCTATTGTAAGGGGAATAGATAGGTGTTTCTGCGGCCGCAAACGAGACTCCAGGTTGGTATGTTGCCTCCCTGGTGTAAGATTCTCAAAATTCACAGATCCCCCAAAACTCGAAAACAAACCCTAAGGAAAAAGACTTTGGACTCTTTTCTAACTATTTCAGGGTGGTGAAATATTGGGCCTAACCGAAGGACATTTTAGAGCAAAAACCAAGATTTGGTATTTTAAAAGACATGTCTGGACTTGTAAGGGAGAAAAGGTTGTAAAGGAAGGTGGGTTCAACCTCTGTAAAGACAGTTTGGGTATTGGAGTTAAAGAAAACTGTCTGGGGAACCGCATGATTTCGCTGGGAGTTAAATCGGCCCCTATCAGACATTAACATCCTCACAATAAACCCGAGGAAAAGCAGTCTCCACTCAAATTTACAGAGCCCATCAATGCATGCATAAAACAGATCACTCAGACCCGCTTTATAGAAATCCCAGCCAAGAAACACAAAACCTGGGGACAATCAACTACGATTAAGTAACAGATCGACAGGATGGAACCATCCCGAAACCACTTCACACATTAACAAACGAGTTACTGTTAACGAGCCCGCCAAAATCTAACAATGACCGGGATTTGATTTGACGCGCAGATAAGGAAGCTTCAATTCGTATAATTGAAGCCCGTTCTCAACCTAGACAGGGCAGTTCATCCACGGAGGCATTCACCGCAACACAGTTCTCCAGCACCACCGTTCAACGTTCCATGTCCAGCCAGGAGGTCGACAGCTTGAAGACCAGACCGTTCAACAAAGGAGGCCAACAGCTCCCGCAGTAGGCCGACACGTGGAAGAAACCAGAGCGACCGCCTCAGTGACCATCGGACACCTTGCGGCAACAAGGCCCTCACGAAAACAACCAACCGAGCATTACCACCAATATTGGGCCACCGCGACCAAAGAAAACCAACTCGGAGAAAACCCAAAGACCCGCAAAGTTTCCACTTTACAATCTACTCCTGACTTACCCCTGGGTAAGATTTTCCCCAAAAGACTCTAAACCCTACTTCTAAACCAAAGAAAAGTGGGTACTCACCTGATAAATCCAATACGCACCCTACCGCATCAGCGGACTCGCGAAGACTGACCAGCTACGCAGTTGAAGTCCTCTACCACGTACGGGGTATGGCAGACACCAACCAACATATAGAGCGAACCCCAAAACCGCGAACCAGCCCAACTGTCAAGGATTTTGGTGAGTATCATCCCTGGTCCTCTAGAGTCCAAGCTAGCTAGAGAAGTGGGATTGGGAGGGGTGAAGTATTCTTCTAATGTTATTTCCCTCGTTTGTACCGAAGTGTTTCCCATTTTATTAGAGTGTTAAGATTGTTGTGTTATGTTTTTCTCTCTTGAATAAAGATCAAAGGTCTTGCATCAAAACCAGTTGTCTGTTGCACTTTTGTCAAAACCCCCAAATAAGTCCAAGGTCTAGAACCAAGGGAGTGGGAGCGATTCGAACTGCTCAGAAGTCAGAGGTGAAGCTGACACAAACCACCACCCCCTACACTGGTGCAAGGGTCAAGGATGTCTTGGAGTGGCTGCAGGGCATTCTGGAGGGGGAGGGTGAACAGCCAGTTGTCGTGGTGCATATAGGTACCAACGATATAGGTAAAAAACGGGATGAGGTCCTAAAAGCTGAATATAGGGAGTTAGGAGGTAAATTAAAAAATAGGACCGCAAAGGTAGTAATCTCAGGATTGCTACCGGTGCCACGTGCTAGTCAGAGTAGAAATAGAAGGATATTTCAGATGAATACATGGCTAGAGGAATGGTGCAAGGGGGAGGGATTCAAATTCCTGGGACATTGGAACCGGTTCTGGGGGAGGTGGGACCAGTACAAACTGGACAGTTTGCACCTGGGCAGGACCGGGACCGATGTCCCAGGGGGAGTGTTTGCTAGTGCTGTTGGGGAGGGTTTAAACTAAAATGGCAGGGTGTTGGGAACCTGTGCAGGGAAACAGAGGAAAGGGAAGCAAGGATAGAAGCAAAAGACAGGAAGGAGAAAAGCAAAAGTGAAAGGCAGAGAAATCAAGGGTGTAAATCAAACAGGGCCACAGTAAATAATAATTCTAAAAGGACTAAGGGGCAGAAATTAGGTCGCGCCCCATTTGGGGCGCAAATATCGTCCGCGCGCAAATATTAGCGCCTGGCGCTAATTATCGGCACTGACAGGAAACTTCACTTTTACCGCCCCGGGAGGTGAGTGGAGCGCTAAATTAGGCGCTGCACACCTCTCTTAAGGCGCAAAGGCCTAGGAGTGAGGCGCTAACTCAGCGCACGAGCGCAGCGCAGCTGCTGCCAGTTAGCGAGGGAACACAGACACACTGGCGCCGGACACTTCTTAAAGCGGGGGGGGCCACTTGCTCCCCAGCCACACCCTGCTCATTGCAGCCTTGAATCTCAGCCTGGAGAGACCTGTAATCCATTTTGCTGCCAAGCATGGAGAGGGTGAGAGAACGCGCTCATCGCTTCACCGAGCGGGCCTTGGATGCTCTGGTTGACGCAGTGGAGCGCAGACGATGCATGCTGTTCCCGGAGAGTGGCAGGAGGCCTTTGCCACGCGAGTTCAGAAGAGTGTGGAGGGAGGTGGCTCAGAGCGTCTCCTCCAGGAGCATGGTGCC
This sequence comes from Squalus acanthias, assembly GCA_030390025.1. NCBI lineage: Eukaryota > Metazoa > Chordata > Chondrichthyes > Squaliformes > Squalidae > Squalus > Squalus acanthias. Next base: position 75,404,019 of record CM059434.1, on the reverse strand, counting down.
CAGGACCCATGTCCAGTGCCGCAAAAAGTTCAACGACCTCACTCGGGTCGTCAGGGTGAGTGGCTTTTTCTCAATACCTCTCCATCCCTCCATCTCAACCTCACTCTATGGCCAGAGGGTCTTAAAACCCCAATGCACAACACTCATGCAACACCTATGGCCCTTTCATCAAACACACACACACATTCCACACTTTGCATACAGTAAGGGCTATTCACCTATGGGAGGCACATCAGGCAAGACCATGGCTGCATACAGTAAGGGCTATTCACCTATGGGAGGCACATCAGGCAAGACCATGGCTGTATATTGACTCAGATGCTGTCCTTTTTCTTGCAGGCTAAGCTGGCTCATAATCGGAGACAGCAGCAACGGACGGGTGGAGGGCGGCTTCAGCTGCAACCCCTCAGCGATCTGGAGGAGCGCGTCCACAGGATTGTGGCAAGCCGGGTGATCGGTCCCGTCGCCACTGGAGACGCCGACCCCGTTGTGGACAGCAATGGTAAGGTCATCACCTTTTTGTCCTCTGTCCTTCCACTTGTCCCTCACAATACCAGCCTTTGACACTTTCAATCCAACTTGCTAACTCGCTGCACTTATTCCTCCCTTACTGCCACCCTGTCCTCACGCTAAAGCCACTCTTGTACCTCCCTGCTTTCAGATGGTGATTCACCAGCTGAGGAGATGGTCCCTGAAGCTGCCACTGGGAGTGATGCTGCAGCTGAGGAGGAAGAGGAAGCCGGAGCATCAGTGCCACCCTCTCCCGAGGAAGCCCATGGCCACACTGGGAACACGCCTTCCCCGGAGGGGAGCAGGGGGGAAGGGGCTGATGATGGTGAAGTTCCAGGACCCAGCGGGCTGCAGCAACGCCATGGGGGGGGGAGGGAAGAACGGGGGAGCAGGGGGGAAGGGGCTGATGATGGTGAAGTTCCAGGACCCAGCGGGCTGCAGCAACGCCATGGGGGGGGGGAGGGAAGAACGGGAGCCTTCTCCCCAGAGGGAGAGTATGCCAGACACTCCTAATGCAATGGACGCAGAGGAGGAGCGGCTGATTGCAGAAATGAACAGCCAGGCGGTGGTCATGCACACTGAGCTCATGGGTGCAGTGGGAAGGGTGCCCGAATGCATTGAGGCACTGGCAAGGAGTGTGGAGCACTTCGCTGTAGCACAGGCGGATGCCACACTAAAGCTTACTGCTGCAATTCAGTCACTGGCTGCCAGGAACCCATCTGAGCCTGCTCTCATGCAGACTCAGATTGAGGCCACGCGAGCACTGACTGCTGCCATCCTCGATGGTTCGTGCACATGTCCCCGGGGCTGTCACCGCGCCGCAGCAGGCCAGCAATCTGTTCTCCGGCAAATTGCTCCGGATGCTGAAGTGCTGCCCCGTGGGAGTGCCAGTGTGTCGGGCGAGCAGGGAGTTGCTGTCCTCTCTCACGATGACAGCATTCCTGCTGCCAACACTGTCACTTCTCCACTGCACTTGCCACCGCCTGTAGGACAGACTGCTGCCGCCCATGCAGAGTTGGTGCAGTCTGCAGCCGGGCCCTCCAGGCCCAGAAGTGGTCGAGGCCGTCCTTCAGGGGCATCTGCAGTGTCAGGGTCTGACAAGCAGCAGCCTTCCACCAGCCTTGCTGCAGCCACTGAGGTCCCATTACGGAGGAGCAGTAGGGTTAGAAGGGGGGAAGTGCGCAAGGGAAGGAGATCACCCTCGAAGGGCAAAAAGTAGGAGGTGTGCCAAAATGCTGGTCATTTTTTTATTAAAGGCCGAGGTTCATGGCCCAACTTTTGTTTAGTGTTTTGGACATTATCTCCAGGTTGTGAGAACCAGTTATGTTATTGACTGTTTTTTTGTGTTTATTTCTATGAGTTTGTCATGAGGAATTGACACACACAGAGTTTGTACAATAAATAAGTTTCTGTATTCAAAATATACATGGCTGGTGGTTGGAATTATTGGTGCCTTGGCCGGCTTAGGGGTTGCGTGCTGGGTTGATTCGTGTTTGTAGCACTGGCAGGGGCCCTAGAAGCGGCTTGCTATTAGTCGTTGACGGACGGCCCTTGCAGTTTGACCATTGTGGGCCGCCCTCCTGCCTTGGTGCTGCTGCTGATCATCGTCCTCGGCCTGTTCCTCCTCTTCCTCCTCCTCCTCTTGTGGTGCTGCAAGGCCTGGTGGCATTGGCTGCGTCCTGAGGATTGCCATGTTGTGCAACATGCAGCACACCACTACGAATTTGGAAACTTGCTCAGGCGAGTACTGCAGGGCTCCTCCGGAATGGTCCAGACAGCGGAATCGTTGTTTGAGCACGCCGATTGTGCGCTCAATAATGTTCCTCGTTGCTTGTTGGCTTTCCTGGTACCGCAGCTCAGCAGGGGTGTTTGGCGCACGGAGCGGTGTCATCAGCCAGGTGCTCAATGCGTACCCCTTGTCCCCCAGAAGCCAACCAACTGGCTGATGCGGTGCCTCGAAAATTTCTGCCACAGTACTCTGGCGCAGGATGAAAGCATCGTGGCAGCTGGCCGGATAGTGGGCATTGACAGCGAGAATCACCTGTCTGTGGTCACAGACCAACTGCACATTCAAGGAATGGAACCCCTTTCTGTTCCGGAACTCCTCTGCATTCTCTCGCGGAGCACGCAAAGCCACATGCGTGCAGTCAATGGCGCCCTGCACCATGGGGAAGCCCGCTACCCTCGCAAAGCCCATAGCACGGTCATGCTGCTTGTCTGGGGTCATAGGGAAGGAGATGAAGTCTCGTCTCCTTGTGAAGAGGGCATTGGTGACCTGCCGGATGCAGCGATGCACCGCAAACTGGGAGATATTGGCGAGGTCCCCAACAGCAGCTTGGAATGAGCCAGTGGCGTAGAAGTTCAAAGCCACTGTGACCTTCACTGCCACCGACAGATACGTCCTGGACCTCAGCTGAGGCTGCAGATCTGGCTGCAGCAGGTGGCAGAGCTCAGTGACCACCTCCTTGCTGAATCGCAGCCTTCGCAAACACAACTCCTCGGACATGTGGATGTAGGAGAGCTGTTCACGATATACCCTGGGAGGGTAAGCTCTCCTGTACATGCGCCTGATGGGCCTCCTCCGTCTGGCCATCATTGCCACTCTCTGTCTGCGTCTCACTCTCCTCCGATTGAGCTGGAGCAGGACGACGCCCCCAATCATTGCAGCCCCCATCTTCTCTTTGCCAGAAAAGTAATGAGGTACAGCAACGAAAGTAGCAGCAAAGTTAGGATGAACTAGGCAAAACTACCTCACAAAGCGTTGAGTCAATGTAGAAGTCTCTCTCTCTCTCTCTCCGAATCTCTCTCTCTCTCTCAGAACGAGTGGTGCATAAATGTCGACCACAGAAAAAGACAGGAAGAGGCCCCCTTTAAATAGCGCCCCCCCCAGCCCCACACCGATTGATAACGTTCCAGTCTTCCGGTCGTTGGAAGCGCCAGGCGGTAAGGCAGGGGGCACCACTCAATTTCCGCTCCGGGGCGCCCCAAGGGCGTTGCACCACGGAATGACGTCACAATCTGCGCGCGCAGGTGGTCGCAGCGGTAAGTTTTAGCGCCGCCGCACAATCTCAAGTTAAGTTCTCGAGCGGCGCAAACAGCGCTGCGCCCGGGCGTTAGCGCCTTAACGCCCCATTAGCGCCCATTTAAGGCGCTAACGGGAGGCGCAACCAACTGAATTTTTACCCCTAAGAGTATTAAAAAAACAAGCCTGAAGGCTTTGTGTCTTAATGCGAGGAGCATTCGTAATAAGGTGGATGAATTAGCTGCGCAAATAGATGTAAACGGATATGATATAATTGGGATTACGGAGAAACATAGAAACATAGAATCTAGGAGCAGGAGTAGGCCATTCAGCCCGTCGAGCCTGCTCCACCATTCAATACGATCATGGCTGATCATCCAAATCCAGTACCCTGTCCCTGCTTTAATCCCCACAGTACACACATCCCACCCTACCCCCGTAACCCCACGTATTTAATTCCCCCTAACATATCCCATCCTATCCCCATAACCCCACATATTTAATCCCCCCCTAACACTAAGGGTCAATTTTTTTATCATAGCCAAATCAACCTAACCCGCACATTTTTGGACATGGCTCCAGGGTGACCAAGGCTGGGAATTCAACATCCAGCGGTATTCAATATTCAGGAAGGACAGGCAAAAAGGAAAAGGAGGTGGGGTAGCATTGCTGGTTAAAGAGGAGATTAACACAATAGTAAGGAAGGATATTAGCTCTGATGATGTGGAATCTGTATGGGTAGAGCTGAGCAATACCAAGGGGCAGAAAACGTTAGTGGGAGTTGTATGCAGACCCCCAAACAGTAATGCTGAGGTTGGGGATGGCATTAAATGGGAAATTAGAGATGCGTACAATAAGGGCACAGCAGTTATCATGGGTGACTTTAATCGACATATAGATCGGGCTAACCAAATTAGTCGCAATACTGTGGAGGAGAAATTCCTAGAGTGTATACGGGATGGTTTCCTGGACCAATATGTTGAGGAACCAACTAGAGATCAGGCCATCTTAGACTGGGTATTATGTAATGAGAAAAGATTAATTAGCAATCTTGTTGTGTGAGGCCCCTTGGGGAGGAGCGATCATAATATGATAGAATTCTTCATTAAGATGGAGAGTGAAGCTGTTGACTCAGAGACTAGGGTCCTGAATTTAAATAAAGGAAACTACGATGGTATGAGGCGCGAGTTGGCTAGGATGGATTGGGGAGCATTACTTAAAGGGTTGACGGTGGATAGGCAATGACAAACATTTAAAGATCGCATGGATGAACAACAGAATTTGTTCATCCCTGTTTGGCATAAAAATAAAACAAAAAAGGTAACTCAACCGTGGCTAACAAGGGAAATTAGGGATAGCATAAGATCCAAGAAGAGGACATATAAATTGGCAGAAAAAGCAGCAAACCTGAGGATTGGGAGCAGTTTAGGATTCAGCAAAGGAGGACAAAGGGATTAATTAAGAGGGGGAAAATAGAATATGAGAGTAAGCTTTCAGGGAACATAAAAACTGACTGTAAAAGCTTCTATAGATATGTGAAGAGAAAAAGATTGGTGAAATCAAGCATAGTTCCCTTGCAGTCAGAATCAGGGGAATTTATAATGGGGAACAAAGAAATGGCAGACCAATTAAATACATACTTTGGTTCTGTCTTCACAAAGGAGGACACAAATAACCTCCCAGAGCGGTCGGGGAACATAGGGTCTAATGAGAGGGAGGAATTGAATGAAATCAGTATTTGTAGGGAAATGGTGTTAGGGAAATTGACGGGATTGAAGGCTGATAAATCCCCAGGGCCTGAGAATCTACATCCTAGGGTACTTAAGGAAGTGGCCCTAGAAATAGTAGATGCATTGCTGGTCATCTTTCAAAATTCTATAGACTCTGGAACAGTTCCCATGGATTGGAGGGTAGCTAATGTAACCCCACTATTTAAAAAAGGTGGTAGAGAAAAAACAGGGAATTATAGACCGGTAAGCCTGACATTGGTAGTGGGCAAAATGCTAGAGTCCATTAAAAAAGATGTGAGAAGTCGCACAACACCAGGTTATAATCCAACAGCTTTATTTGAAATCACAAGCTTTCGGAGCGCTGCTCCTTCGTCAGGTTAAGTGAAGAGATGCATATAGGCACAGCATATATAGTCAGAGAACACTGCCAGATGATTACAGTTAATCTTTCCAACTGCCCTTTATCACACCTCGGCAGAGAGATAATCACGGCAATCATGTCACGCTACATGTAACCCCACCTGACGTAGAGTCATCCAGACTCGAGTCGTCGTTGGCTTGTTCTCTCTACACAGATGCGGCCGGACCTGCTGTGATTTCCAGCAAAAAAAGTTTTTTGTTTTCCATACAGACCCCAGCATCTGCCACATTGTCTTTGATGTAATGTTTTCCTGACTGACCTGTTTGGACACCATCCACACCTTTGATTGCCGTGATTGTCTCTCTGCCGAGGTGTGATAAAGGGCAGTTGGAAAGATTAACTGTAATCATCTGGCAGTGTTCTCTGACTATATATGCTGTGCCTATATGCATCTCTTCACTTAACCTGACGAAGGAGCAGCGCTCCGAAAGCTTGTGATTTCAAATAAAGCTGTTGGACTATAACCTGGTGTTGTGCGACTTCTCACATTTGTCCACCCCAGTCCAACACCGGCATCTCCACATCATGATTAAAAAAGATGTAATAGCAGAGCACTTGGAAAACAGTGACAGGATTGGACAAAGTCAACATGGATTTACAAAAGGTAAATCATGCTTGACTAATCGACTGGAATTTTTTGAGGATGTAACTGGTAGAATAGATAAGGGAGAACCAGTGGATGTGGTGTATTTGGACTTTCAGAAGGCTTTCGATAAGGTCCCGCATAAGAGATTAGCGTGCAAAGTTAAAGCACATGGGATTGGGGGTAAGGTACTGATTTGGATAGAGAACTGGTTGGCAGACAGGAAGCAAAGAGTTGGAATAAATGGGTCTTTTTCCGAGTGGCAGGCAGTGACTAGTGGGGTACCGCAGCGATCGGTGCTAGGACCCCAGCTATTCACAATATATATTAATGATCTAGCCGAGGGAACTAGATGTAATGGCCCAGAAATTAAACATCGATGGTTCCCACGGGGCTAAGGATTCCCCGCGATATCGCACTCCGCGCCTACCTTTTTGTTTCAGGCCCACACGAACTTCAGTTTCAGGGCCTCTCCCTGTTGCCAGCCTGCAGTGCTTGCATGTCCCAGAGGCGCAATTAGTTCGTGCGAGCTCTGGGATCACGTGATTCAGTTAGAGCCAATGGCAGCACACCATCTTTCATTCATAGTTTTGACAGCAAGGGCTGTCAAAGCTATGAATACTACAAGCCCCCAAAAGAACAGCTAAACCTCAATTAAATTTTTAAAAAAAGCTATCACATTAATAAAATAACTATAGTTAAATAAATTAACCACTTTAAACAAAAAATTAAATTTTTGAAAAAATTTAAAATCTTTTTAAAAGTTATAAAAATAAACTTACCTTTCTTTAAAGTCTCTAAAAAAGATAAACCTGTTGAAAAAAATTTAAAATAACACTTAATTAACTACTTACCTTGTTGAAAGGGGGTCCTACGCCTGCTTTCTTTATGTGTAAAATCTTCACCACTTACCTGCGCGTTCAAACCTGAAAAAAAAACTAAGTGCACTGCGTGCGCGCAACCTGTAGCGCGCACGCGGTTCACTTAGGAACCGCCCCCTTTGCAATACACGAAGTGCCGGTTTCCCGCGCATGCGCAGTGCATGCAGGAAACCGGCAATTCTGGAACTAATACGCGAGAGTACACAGTGCGTACTCTCGCGTATTAGGTCTAATTTTCGGGCCAATATCTCTAAGTTTGCAGATGACACAAAGCTGGGTGGGCGTGTGTGCTGTGAGGAGGATGCAGAGAAACTCCAGTATGATTTGGACAGGTTGGGTGATTGGGCAGATGCATGGCAGATGCAGTATAATGTGGATAAATGCGAGGTTATCTACTTTGGTGGTAAAAACAGGAAGACAGATTATTATCTGAACGGCAATAGATTGGGAAAAGGGGAAGTGCAATGACATCTGGGAGTCCTTGTGCACCAGTCGCTGAAGGTAAGCATGCAGGTGCAGCAGGCGGTTAAGAAGGCAAATGGTATGTTGGCCTTCATAGCGAGAGGATTCGAGTACAGGAGCAAGGATGTCTTGCTGCAGTTGTACAGGGCCTTGGTGAGACCACACCTTGAGTATTGTGTGCAGTTTTGGTCACCTTATCTGAGGAAGAATGTTCTTGCCATGGAGGGAGTGCAGCGAAGATTTACCAGACTGATACCTGGGATGGCAGGAATGACGTATGAAGAGAGATTGGGTTGATTAGGCTTATATTTGCTAGAGTTTAGAAGAATGAGAGGGGATCTCATTGAAACTTATAAAATTCTAACAGGACTAGACAGACTCGATGCAGGAAGGATGTTCCCGATAGCGGGGGAGTCCAGAACCAGGGGTCACAATCTAAGGATGAGGGGTAAGCCATTTAGGACTGAGATGAGGAGGAATTTCTTTACCCAGAGAGTGGTGAACCTGTGGAATTCTCTACCACAGAAGGCAGTTGAGGCCAATTCATTAAATATATTCAAGAAGGAGATAGATATATTTCTTAAGGCTAAAGGGATCAAGGGATATGGGGAGAAAGCAGGGACACGGTACTGAATTTGGATGATCAGCCATGATCTCATTAAATGGCTGTGCAGGCTCGAGGGGCCGAATGGCCTACTCCTGCTCCTATCTTCTATGCTTCTATGATTCCTTTAGTACACAAAAATCCATCAATCTCAACCTTGAATATACTCAATGACTCAGCCTCCACAGCCCTCTGGGGTAGAGAATTCCAAAGATTCACCACCCTCTGAGTGAAGATATTTCTCCTCATCTCAGCCCTAAGTGGCCGACCTCTTATCCTGAGACTATTCCTCCTAGTTCTAGCCTCTCCAGCCATGGAAACAGTCTCAATGTCTACCCTGTCAAGCTCTTTTACGAACTTTATATGTTTCAATGAGATCACCTATCATTCTTCTAAACTCCAGAGAATATTAGCCCATTCTACTCAATCTCTCCTCATAGGACAGCCCTCTTATCCCAGGAATCAATCTGGTGAACCTTCGTTGCACTCCCTCTCATAGGGGTAAAAATTCAGTTGGTTGCGCCTCCCGTTAGCGCCTTAAGAGGGCGCTAATGGGGCGCAAAGCCGCTAACGCCCGGGCGCAGCGATGTTTGCGCCGCTCGAGAACTTAACTTGAGATTGTGCGGCGGCGCTAAAACTTACCGCTGCGACCACCTGCGCGCGCAGATTGTGACGTCATTCCATGGTGCAACGCCCTTGTGGCGCCCCGGAGCGGAAATTGAGTGGCGCCCCCTGCCTTACCGCCTGGCGCATCCAACGACCAGAAGACTGGAACGCTATCAATCGCTGTGGGGCTGGGGGGGGCGCTATTTAAAGGGGGCCTCTTCCTGTCTTTTATTGTTGGTGGCATTTTTGAACTACGCATTCTGAGAGAGAGAGGGAGAGACTTCTGGAGAGATTCAACGTTGTGTGAAGGAGTTTTGGGTACTGAGCAGCACTTTGCAGGTTCATTTTGATTTGCCATTCCTTGTATCGATTTAGCAGAGACTGTGGGAGCTGCACTCTGAGCTCTTTGCCTGGTACTCTCCATTGTTCTTTCCAGCACATTTGATGTGCAAGTCTCTCCAGGCCGAGATTCAAGGCTGCAATGAACAGGATGTGGATGGAAAGCAAGATTAACCATCCCCTTTAAGAACTGGCCCGTGCCATTGTGTGTGTGTTCCATTGCTGACTGACATTACATGAGCTTCGCCAGCGCTCTGAGGTAGCGCCTCACTCCTTGGCCTTTGCGCCTTAAGACAGGTGTGCAGCGCCTGCTTTAGCGCTCCACTCACCTCCCGGGGCGGTAAAAGTGAAGTTTCCAGTCAGTGCCGATAATTAGCGCCAGGCGCTAATATTTGCGTCCAGACGATATTTGCGCCCCAAATGGGGCGCGACCTAATTTCTACCCCATAGAGTCATAGGGCTGGATTATGTCAATGAGGGCGTGTTGGGGGCGGGACTGCTGGTTGTCGGGTTTTAGTCCCGCCCCCAACGACGTCCAGCCAACCCACGCTATTTTCCCTTGATTGACCTTGTTAAGTCTGCCCTGCGGGCTTAGCAGGCCAATTAAGGGAAAGCCGGTTACAGAGAACGTCAACATATGACATTTCATCTGTCAAGAATTTTTGACAGATGAATTGTCATCGTTTGACAGCTTTGAGAAGCTGTCACTCAAACACTGACAATCTGTGTTCTTTGGTGAGTCCTTGTACTCAAGACTCACTGAACCTCTTTCCTGAGCAGAAATCAGATGGCAGTTGCATCGGAGAATGCAGCAGCCATTCTGTCATCTTTGCCGTGGAGATGAGGAGCCTCCGGATCCCCAAGGGTTGAAGCCTGCAGGAAGAAACAAAGGTAAGGAAACTTTTTCTATCACTTTCCACTCACCTCACATACTTACCTTTCCTCACTTGCACCCATCACTCACCTCCACAGCGCACTTGTCGACCCCCCGCAGACCCACTGCTCGACTCGCTGCCCCTGGTGGGGTTTCCCGACGTCGGGAAGCCCGCACTTGTGTTGGTAAAATGGGGATAATCCTCTTAACTACCTGTTAACTACCTGTTAGCAGACAGTTAAGTGGCTGTAATCCTCATCCCGCTTTGAGGAGACGGGTCCCTGCGCGAGTCGGGGACCCGCCTCCCGGGAAGATGGCACGGAGGCGGGTTGGGAGCAGGTTTGGTACCCGCTCCCAGTTTCTGCCATTTTCCCGGCAGTCCCGCCTCCAAACCCGCCTCCCCAGGGCTGGCAAAATTCCCCCATAGAGTCATAATGGCACAGAAGGAGGCCATTTGGCCCATTGAGTCCGTGCCAGCTCTCTGTACAGCAATCCAGTCAGTCCCATTCCCCCGCTCTATCCCCGTAGCCCTGTAAGCTTATTTCCCTCAAGTGCCTATCCAGTCTCCCCTTGAAAACATTGAGTGTCTCCGCTTCCACCACTTCCGTCAGCAGCGAGTTCCAGGTCCTTGCCACTCGCTGCGTAAAAAAGTTTTTCCTCACATCACCCCTGTATCTCTTGCCCAAAACCTTAAATCTGTGTCCCCTAGTCTAGTCCTTGTACCATTAACTAGTGGGAAAAGCCTTTCCCCGTCTAGCCTATCCAAACCCGTCATAATCTTGTACACCTCTATCAAATCACCCTCAACCTCCTTTGCTCTAATGAAAACAAATCCAGCTTCTCCAACCTGTCCTTGTAGCTAAGAGCCCCCATCCCCGGAACCATTCTGGTAAATCTCCTCTGCATCCTCTCAAGGGCCTTCACATCCTTCCTAAAGTGTGGTGACCAGAACTGGACACAATACTCCAGTTGTGGCCTAACCAGCGCTTTATAAAGGTTCAGCATAACCTCTGTGGCAAGTATATCCTTCCTTAGGTAAGGAGACCTGAACTGTACACAGTACTCCAGGTGTGGTCTCACGAAAGCCCTATATAATTGCAACAAGACGTCCTTACTCTTATACTGCAATCTCCTTTCAATAAAGGCGAACATACCATTTGCCTTCCTAATTGTTTGCTGTACCTGCATGTTAACTTTCTGTGATTCATGTACAAGGACCCCCAAATCCTTCTGAATACCAACATTTACTCGTCTCTCTCCTTCTGAAAAATATTCTGCTTTTCCATTCTTCCCACCAAAGTGGATAATTTCACACTTCCCCACATTATACTCCATCTTATTGCCCAATCACTTAACCTGTTTATATCCCTTTGCAGCCTCTTTGCATCCTCCTCACAGCTTACTTTCCCACCGAGCTTTGTATCGTCAGCAAACTTGGATACATTACACTCGGTCCCCTCATCTAACTCATTAATATAGATTGTAAATAGCTGAGGCCCAAGCACTGATCCTTGCGGCACTCCACTAGTTACACCCTGCAATCTTGAAAATAATTCCAATCACTGTTTTCTGCCCGTTAACTAATCCTCAATCCATTGGCATCAAGGGATATGGCGATAGGGCCGGTGAATAGAGTTGAGGCAGAAGATCAGCCATGATCTCATTGAATGGTGCAGCAGGCTCGAGGGGCCGAATGGCCTACTCCTGCTCCTATTTCTTATGTTCTTATTACCCCCAATCCCATGAGCCCTAATCTTGTGTAACAACCTCCTGTGTGGCACCTTATTGAACGCCTTCTGAAAATCCTTGATCAGTACTGCCACCCCACTCCTTTATATTTTCCTTCTCTATTCCCCCTGAATACATTGTAGCCAGGAATGTTTACCTTCCTTGAATCTGGTTTGGAGTAGTTCCTGCTCCCGGCGAGGTCTCCTCCGTATTCGGGAGACCAAATGCAGAACTTTAAATGACTTTATGGCTGAGAAATTGGAACCATTAGAGCCAGCCATTAAGGCCAGTTTGGAAGAAAAAATGGCGGCCGCCTCACTTTCCGCCCACTTCCGGTGCGGAATGCGGCGGCCGCCATATTGGGCAGGTCAGGTCGGCAGCGCTGCCGTAGCCTGCACTCGCATCAAATATTTTACTGATCAAGAGCGATGTCGATCGGCGTGTAATGCCGAATTGACACAAGCTAAGTGATTTTGGACGTCGCCGCTCCTTTTACCGCAGCTCCAAAGCTCGCCCGTGCGTGCAGCCGTCGCCAACGCGTAGACCCGGGAGATAGCGGAGGAGATCGAACCATCTCTGAGACGTCTTCAGTAACTATGCAGAGTTTGTGCAGCCCCACCGAACACAGTTTGAAATAATTTTGCCATTGTTTGCACGAGATGGTGTAATCAGGAATTTTATGGCACGTGTCGCATGAGTTTTCATAGCTTCACATATTTGGAACCTCAAACTGCTCGAAGGATTCCACCCAAATTGCAGTCATTTAATCAGTAAATGATGACTTTCTGTGATTAATAATTGTACTTGACAAATTAGCCGGCTAAATATTTGAGAGTGTCAGCAGTTGAATTAAACATAGATTGCAGCTAAACTGCAGGTTGCATTCTTTAAAATCTGACAGCTTCGTGTATTTTTGTGCTTTGATTTATCTTACATACTCTGTCTGTCAACCTACAAAACATGAGAAACAGAACCGGAAACATTCCACTTCAGGTTCATAAGTCGCAATTTCCTGATAACATTGCACAGATAGTTTAGACCCGACCTTCGGCCTCCTGCTGGTCTTACCTCCTGAAAGAGCGTGTTCCGCAGTCGGTTCTGCGCGGCGCTCATTGAACTCAGCAGGAGGCCGCGATAACGTGCTGCCTGCGCTCTTTTTACAGATGGGAGTTCACCTCGGCCCGCAGTGGCTCCGCCCACTTTCGGGCTTTATCGAACTTCTAGGCCTGTCTCTCTCAATGTGCTGACTAGAAAAATGTGGCAGAGAGCTGGGAGAATCTGATCAATGGAGTGGCTTGCTAAGCAGAGGGGCAACAGAAATTTGGTATTGGTGGGAATTTGATGCGGGGGTGGGGGGCGGAGGCGCGGAGTAACTTAAACCGAGAGGCAACAGTAAATATGTAAATAATCGCACCAGAGGAAATGAAGAAAGTGAGGTTATAACCAACACACAGAGAGGAGTGGCAGAACCCGAGGAAATTAAATATTTTGGTAAGTATCAAGATATCCCTTTGTGTGGTTAGTATCTTTAGGGGTTAGTGTTGGCCTCAAGTGACCAATTAGTTCAGAAATAAACTCCAGATAACCAATGTTCCTGTTAAGCTGCACGGCTGTGCAGTGGTCTGGAGATCCCGCGCAGCTCGCTCTCCGGCTTTCAAATGGAAAAGCCGCTCATGCGGGGAAATTTCAATGGGCCGCACAGCCCGTTAAAGGGGCTGCACACCCCAAAAAAATAATTAGAGGGAACATTGCAGAAAACTAACGAATGAATGAACTCATTAATAAAGACATGGCAGTGCAGGCAGTGTGTCGGGGTTGTAGTGTGTGGGAGTTTGTGGACAGCGAGACTGACCCAGGCTGCCACATTTGCAAGAAAGGTCTCTGCCTCGAGACACTCTGGCTCAGAGTCGTTGAGCTGGAGTCCGAGCTAGAGACATAAGGGAGGAGGAGGAGTTACTGGGTAATTTACTCCCGAGTGCAGACACACACCAGAGGAAGGTGCAGGAACGGGAGAGCGTGACTGTCAGTCTGCTGCGTAAGGGGAACGTAGGAGAGGTAGAGAAGGAGGTCCTGCAGACACTGCTCCTGTCGATACCTGTGAGGATAAGGAGAACGACTGTGGGAAGGACAGCCTGAATACCGACCAAGGCACCATGAAGCATGAGGCTGTCCAAGGGGAGGAGGTGCAGAGTAGAAAGGTTGTGGTTATTGGAGATTCTATCATTAGGGGCTAGATAGTATTCTTCATAGTCAGGATCGAGAGATTCCAAAGGGTGTTGCCTACCCGGGTAAGGGACATCTCAAAATGGCTGGAAAAGAATCTGGAAAGGGAGGGGGAGGCTCCAGTTGTTGTGGTCCATGTCGGAACCAAGAAAATAAGAAATATTAGGGAGAGGTCCTGCTAAGGGAGTATCAGTAGTTAGGAGCTAAATTGAAAAGCAGGACCTCACGGATAAAAATCTCAGGATTATTACCCAAGCCACGTACAAATTGGCATAGGGACAGACATATTAGGAAAGTCAACACATGGCTAAAGGAATGGTGTGGGAAGGAGGGGTTCCATTTCATGGGATACTGGCACCAGTACTGGGCCAGGAAGGAGCTGTACCGCTGGGACTGGCTGCACCTGAACCAGGCTGGGACCAAGGTCCTAGTGGAAAGGATAACTAGATCTGTAAGTAAGACTTTAAACTAATACTTGGGGGGGAGGGAACTGCTAGAAATTACAGAAACCAAACAATAAAAGGGAACTCAAGAGTCTTCAATAGGCATATAAATAATAAACGGGTAGTAAGAGGGGGGGTGGGGCTGATTAGGGACCAAAATGGAGACCTACGCATGGAGGCAGAGGGCATGGCTGAGGTACGAAATGAGTACTTTGCATCTGTCTTCACCAAGGAAGAAGATGCTGCCAAAGTCATAGTGAAAGAGGAGGTAGAGGAGATACTGGATGGGATAAAAATTGATAAAGAGAAGGTATTAGAAAGGCTGGCTGTACTTAAAGTTGATAAGTCACCAGGACTGGATGGGATGAATCCTAGGATGCTGAGGGAAGTTAAGGAGGAAATCGCAGAGATATTGGCCATAATCTTCCAATCCACCTTAGATACGGGGGTGGTGCCAGAGGACTGGAGAATTGCAAATGTTACACCCTTGTACAAAAAAGGGTGTAAGGATAAACCAGCAACTACAGGCCAGTCAGTTTAACCTCGGTAGTGGGGAAGCTTTTAGAAATGATAATCAGGGACAAAGTTAACAATTGCTTGGACAAGTGTGGATTAATTAAGGAAAGCCAGCATGGATTTGTTAAAGGCAAATAGTGTTTAACTAACTTGATTGAGTTTTTTGATGAGGTAACAGAGAGGGTGATGAGGGCAATGCAGTTGAATTGGTGTATATGGATTTCCAAAAGGCATTTGATAAAGTGCCACATAATAGGCTTGCCAGCAAAGTTGAAGCCCATGGAATAAAAGGGACAGTGGCAGCATAGATATGAAATTGGCTAAGTGACAGGAAACAGAGAGTAGTGCTGAACGGTTGTTTTTTGGACTGGAGGAAGGTACACAGTGGTGTTCCCCAGGGGTCGGTACTAGGACCACTACTTTTCTTGATATAAATTAATGACTTGGACGTGGGTGTTCAGGGCACAGTTTCAAAATTTGCAGATGACACAAAACTTGGAAGTATAGTGAACAGTGAGGAGGAGAGTGATAGACTTCAAGAAGACATAGACAGGCTGGTGAAATGGGCGAACACGTGGCAGATGGAATTTAATGTAGAAAAGTGCGATGTGATACATTTTGGTAGAAAGAACGCGGAAAGGCAATATAAACTAAAGGGTACAATTCTGAAGGATGTGCATGAACAGAGAGACCTGGGGGTATATGTGCACAAATCATTGAAGGTGGCAGGGCAGGTCGAGAAAGTGGTTGAAAAAGCATACGAGTGGAGGACAAAAGGGAATACAAAGAACTTAGGAGAGAAGTTAAAAAATATCAGGAAAGCAAAGAGAAATTACAAAATCAAATTATGGAATATAAAAAGGAAATAATAAAGTGTTCTATAGACAGAAATAAATAACAAAAGGAAAATTAAAGTAGGGATAGGACCACTAAAGGATGAGCAAGGTAAACCCACCGGTAATGATAGAAATGACAGAAGTATTGAATAACGACTTTGCCTCAGTTTTTACTAAAGATAATGAAATAGACACTTCACTCAAGGATGAGCTTAAATAGAATATTAATACAGCTGGGAGAGAAAGGGAGAAAATAATTGACAAACTAGCAAAACTAAAAGCGGATAAAACCCCAGGACCAGATGGTATGCAGCCTCACATACTCAAGGAGACTAGGGAGGAGATAGCAGAGGCACTAGTTTATAGAAACAAAAGTTCCATAGAGGAGGGGATAGTGCCAGAGGACTGGCAGACAGCTAATGTTGTTCCTAGATACAAAAATGGGGATACAGCAAAACCTGGGAACTATAGACCAGTCAGCTTAACATCAGTGATAGGAGAGATACTGGAAGCTGCACAAAAAGAGGTGCTTTAAGAGCATCTAGAAACAGAAAATATAATAAAAAATATTCAGCATGGATTCCAAAAGGCTAGTCATGCTTAACTAACCTGATAGAATTCTTTGAAGAGGTAACGGAGTGTAGACAAGGGTATTGTAGTAGAAGTCATATACTTGGATTTCTATAAGGCCTTTGATAAGGTACCACACGGTAGGCTCATGACAAAGGTTAGGGCATGTGGAGCCAGGGGACAAATAGCTGAGTGGATAAAAATTGGCTAAAAAATAGAAAGCAGAGAGTAGGGGTAAAGTGTAATTATTCAGATTGGAGGAAGGTAGAAAGCAGTGGTCCACAAGGATCAGTGCTGAGACTGCTGTTACTTTTTTTATTCGTTTCTGGGATGTGGGCGTCGCTGGCAAGGTCGGCATTTATTGTTCAACCCTAATTGCCCCGGAGAAGGTGATGGTGAGCCACCTTCTTGAACCGCTGCAGTCCGTGTGGTGAAGGTACTCCCACAGTGCCGTTAGGGAGCTGTTAATTTATATTAATGATTCAGATTTGGGAATAAGCAACTTAATATCAAAATTTGCAGATGATATCAAACTGGGGGGCATAGCTAACACTGAAGAAGAATGCAACACAATACACGTGGACAGTTAAGTGGCAAATTAACTTTAACAGAGATAAATGTGAGGTGATGCACTTTTGCAGGAAAAACAGAAACATCACCTACACCTTAGAAAATAAGAAACTGAATGGGGTAGAAGAGCAAAGGGATCTAGGGATACAGGAGAACAAATCATTAAAAGCAGCATCACAGGTCAGCAAAGCAATTAGAAATGCTAACAAAGCACTGGGATTTATTTCCAGGGGTATAGAATTCAGAAGTAGTGAAGTTATGTTAAACTTGCATAGGATCCCGGTCAGGTCGCACAGTTCTGGTCTCCATACTATAAAAAGGTCATAGAGCGCTGGAGAAAGTGCAAAATCCCCAAGTCTTAGAGGTCTGAGTCATGAGGGAACACAAGAGAAACTCAGACATTCAGCCTTGAAAAGAGGCATATAAGTGACCTGAGTGAAGTCACAGTATACAGTACGGAAAAGGTAAATCTGGAAAATTAGTTGCATTTAAATTGGAAGAGAAGGACAAGGGGCCTTGTACATGAATCACTGAAAGTTAACATGCAGGTACAGCAAGCAATTAGGAAAGCAAATGGCATTTTAGCCTTTATTACAAAAGGATTGGAGTTTAAGAGTAAAGAAGCCTTACTGCAATTATATAGGGCTCTGGTGAGACCACACCTGGAGGACTATGTATAGTTTTGGTCTCCTTACCTAAGGAAAGACATACTTGCCTTCGAGGGAGTGCAACAAAGGTTCACTAGACTGATTCCTGGGATGGGGGGATTGTCCTTTGAGGAGAGATTGAGTAGACTAGGCCTATATTCCCTAGAGTTTAGAAGAATGAGAGGTGATCTCATTGAAACATATAAAATTCGTAAGGGGCTGGACAGGGTAGATGCAGGGAGGATGTTTCCCCTGGCTGGGGAGTCTAGAACCAGAGGTCACAGTCTTAGAATAAGGGGTTGTCCATTTAGGACTGAGATGAGGAGAAATGTCTTCACACAGAGGGTGGTGAATCTTTGGAATTCTCTACCCCAGAGGGTTGTGGCGGCTCAGTCATTGAGTATATTCAAGACACAGATTGATAGATTTTTGGATATTAAGGGAATCAAAGGATATGGGGATAGTGCAGGAAAGTGGTCTTGAGGTCGAAGATCAGCCATGATCTTACTGAATGGCGGAGCAGGCTCAAAGGGCCGTGTGGTCTACTCCTGCTCCTATTTCTTATGTTCTGAGTATTGCACAGGAGTGTCAGCCTGGATAATGTGCTCAAGTCTCTCAATCCACATTCTCTCCACTATTTCAAGTCCCACATTTTGCAAAGCCTCATAAGTATTGCAGTTGTAATTGTCACTGTGATCACTGAACCACAGAATGTACTACACTTGGGCCATTACTAATGATTGGATCCAGATAAGCATATCTGTACACAGAGGAAGATATCACAATTAAATGTAAATTGTTGTATTAAAGGCCATACTGATGGAAACAACTCCACAACTCAAAAACAAACACAAAATGATTTAGCCACACTAGGACACTGAATACTGTCAAACTAATGTAACCTTTCACCCTTCAACCAGCAAGTTAATAGATGGAAGTTCAAAGTTCAATCACGAATCGGGCCTACATTTTCCTTAACACAGAGTAACAGCGGAAGACCAAGGGAGTGCTGAGAAAGTGCACACTGATTATCAGAAAGAACCTTAATTAATTAACCAACGTAACACACTGCACTGACCTGAGGCCTGAGGCACTGGATGACAGAACTGTTGATCCACTTGGCCACGTGTGACTTCCCATCAAACGTACAGCTCAGGTCAATATTAGAATCCTGGAAAACATTGTAATGCGTATCTTCTTCAAACATATATCGTTTAGGGAGCAACTCTTTATATTCCGCTGCATTTTATTTAGCTTGTTTGGTCTACCCCGGTCTCTAAAAGGCCCCCATCACTCTGAGATTGGTGGGATCGGAATTCCCAGAGGTGCCCACTTTTTGCCATTTCCCTGAGTGTTTCACGTGCTTGGGCTGCTCGCCCAGTCCCACTGTGCCTCCCTCAGCACTTGGCTCTTGGGTTGTGTTACAATTCAGGGCCGTCTTCGAACACTCGTTACCTCAGAAACATGCCCCCATATGCATAGAATAGAATATATCCTAGAATAGTACAGCACAGAAGGAGGCCATTCGGCCCATCGAGTCTGTGCTGGCTCTTTCGAAGAGCGATCCAGTTAGTCCCACTCCCCCGCTCTTTCCCCATATCCCTGCAATTTTTTCTCCTTCAACTATTTATCCAATTCCCCTTTGAAGGCTACGATTGAATCTGTATCCACCCACCCTATCAGGCAGCGCATTCCAAATCCTAACCACTCGTTGCGTAAAAAAGTTTTCCCTCATGTCGCCTCTGGTTCTTTTGCTAATCACCTTAAATCTGTGCCCTCTCATTATCGACCCTTCAGCCATTTGAAACAGTTTCTCTTTATTTACTCTATCTAAACCCTTCATGATTTTAACCCCTCTATCAAATCTCCTCTTAGCCTATTCTGCTCTAAGGAGAACAACCCCAGCTTCTCCAGTTTATCCACGTAACTGTAATCTCTGATCCCTGGAACCATTCTAGTAAATCTCCTCCACATCCTCTCCAAAGCCTTCATGTTCTTCCTTCACGTTCTTCCTAAAGTGCGGTGCCCAGAATTGGACACAATACTCCAGCTGGGGCTGAACTAGTGTTTTATATCGGTTTAGCATAACTTCTTGGCTTTTGTACCCTATGCCTCTATTTATACAGTCCAGGGCCCCATGTGCTTTATTAACTACTTTGTTAACCTGTCCTTCCACCTTCAAAGATTTGTGCACAAGCACACTCAGGTCTCTCTCTTCTTGCACCCCCTTTAAAATTGTACATTTAGCTTGTATTGTCTCTCCCCATTCTTCCTACCAAAATGTATCACCTCACACTTTTCTGCATTGAATTCTAATGCCGTGTGTCCGCCCATTCCACCAGCCTGTCTATGTCCTCTTGAAATCTATTTCTATCTTCCTCACTGTTTACTACACTTCCAAATTTTGTGTTATCTTCAAATTTCAAAATTGTGCTCTGTACCCACGAGTCCAATTCATTAATGTATATCAGAAACAGCAGTGGTCCTAGTACTGAACCCTGGGGAACACCACTATATACCTCCCTCCAGTCCGAAAAACAGCCATTCACCACAACTCTCTGTTTTCTATCCCTTAGCTAATTTTGTATCCATGCTGCTACTGCCCCCTTTACCCCATGGGCTTTAAATTTGCTAACAAGTCCAATATGTGGTACTTTATCAAACACCTTTTGAAAGTCTATATACACAACATCAACTGCACTGCCCTCTTCACCCTCTCAGTGACCTCATCAAAAAATGCAATCAAGTTAGTCAAACACGATTTGCCCGTAACAAACTTGGCCTTGTGTGTCTAGGGAATGGGTTGGTGTGTGTTTCAGGGCTAACAATCCACAGAGTGATAGCAGATATAGTGAAGACCGTCTGTCACATACTGCCAATCTCTGTGATAGAGAAAGAAATATACATGAAAACAAGTTGGGCTATAAATTCATCTTGGGGGTGGGGGTGGGGTGGGTAGCGCAAAATGGATGATAGCGAATCAGCAGCTTTCTTTTCCACCGTGGAAAAGAAAATCGGACAGGGTATAAAATGGGTGGCCGAGACAAGTTGAATTTAAATCCTCTTAAATCAATCCACAACTAAAACAGCCATACGGCATTTAACTCAAATACTGATAACAGTCCATCTGGACCAAGTTCTCCAAGGTTCTTACCAATCTTTTTCATGAGCTTGCGGAAGGACAAGCCTTGGTGTAGTCAGAGCTCTGTCTCACCACAGTTGACTGGAGGTAGGGTTGACCTGAAGAAGCTTGGACTGACAGAGCTGGTCTGGCCAGTTGTTCACATCTCAACACAAACATCTTTTCCTCACAAAGCTAATTTCTTTGAAGAAGCTCCAGATCCTTTGTCAGCAGGCAGCCAAACAAGGTTTGAAAATGGATTATATCTTCCAGATAGAGGTCGACGTGCTGTCTCCCCCTCTATCTGCATAGCTTTTAAATCAATCACTGTGTCCGGTTTTCATAAAAGAGAGTGTATTCTTACAGAGCAGATAATATGTGTGCATCAAGTGTGTGTGTGTATCGTGTGTGTGTGTGTATCATGTGTGTGTGTGTGTATCATGTGTGTGTGTGTGTGTGTGTATCAGGCATACAGATACATCAAAAACACCGTAAAAAAAGCAGTTAACAGAATTTAATTTACATTTGTCAATATGTAATTTTCTTGCCTGAAGCTCAAACCTGACAGAAACAGCAGCCACAACCTTCATATTGAAAATCCAAGATCCTTGGCCTCACTACAGCTTAAATGAAATAACAAGAGACTGAAATTTTACAACTTGAAGTAGGAGAGATTCCCATTTCTATTACAGGTGACATCTCCGGACTGAATCTTCGAATTGTAAGAGCTTCTACAAGTATGTAAAAAGGAAGAGTGTAGCAAAAGTAAGCGTTGGTCCCTTAGAGACTGAGTCAGGTAAAAATATAATGGGGAATAAGGAAATGGCAGAGACTTCAAACAAATATTTTGTATTTGTCTTCACAGTAGAAGACACAAAAAGCATACCAAAAATAGTGTGGGAACCAAGGGGCAAATAAGAGTGAGGAACTTAAAGAAATTAATATCAGTGGAGAAAAAGTACTTGAGAAACTAATGGGACTAAAAGCTGACAAATCCCCTGGACCTGACGGCCTACATCCTAGGGTTCTAAAAGAGGTGGCGGCAGAGATACATTGGTTGTGATCTTCCAAAATTCCCTAGGTACTAGAATGGTCCCAGCAGATTGGAAGGTCTCAAATGTAACTCCACTATTCAAGAAAGGAGGGAGAGAGAAAACAGGGAACTACAGGCCAGTTAGCCTGACATCAGTCGTCAGGAAAATGCTGGAATCCATTGTTAAGGAAGTGGTATCAGCGCACTTAGAAAATCATAACATGATTAGGCAGAGTCAACATGGTTTTATGAAAGGGAAATCATGTTTAACAAATTTATTAGTTTTTTGAGGATGTAATTAGCAGGGTAGATAAAGGGGAACCAGTAGATGTAGTATATTTGGATTTACTAAAGGCATTCGATAAAGTGCCACATAAAAGGTTGCTATGCAACATAAGGCCTCATGGGGTTAGGGGTAATATATTAGCATGGATAGAGGATTGGTTAATGGACAGAAAACAGAGAGTAGGGACAAATGGGTCATTTTCCGGTTGGCAGGCTGTAACTAGTGGGGTGCCACAAGGATCAGTGCTTGGGCCTCAGCTATTTACAATCTATATTAATTACTTAGATGAAGGGACTGAGTGCAAGGTATCCAAGTTTGCTGACGATACAAAGCTAGGTGGAAAAGTAAGCTGTGAGGAGGACACAAAGAGGCTGCAAAGGGATACAGACAGGTTAAGTGAGTGGGCAATAAGGTGGCAGAGGGAGTATAATGTGGGGAATTTGAGATTATTCACTTTGGTAGGAAGAATAGAAAAACAGAATATTTTTTAAAAGGTGAGAAACTATTAAATGTTTGTGTTCAGAGAGATTCAGGTGTCCTCGCACAGGAAACACAGAGAGTGAGCGTGCAGGTACAGCAAGCAATTAGGAAGGCAAATGGCATGTTGGTCTTTATTGTAAGGGGGTTGGAGTACAAGAGTAAGGAAGTTTTACTACAATTGTACAGGGCTTTGGTGAGACCACACCTGGAGTACTGTGCACAGTCTTGGTCTCCTTATCTGAGGAAGGACATACTTGCCTCAGAGGTGGTGCAACAAAGGTTCACTAGATTGAGCCCTGGGGTGAGAGGGTTGTCCTATGAGGAGAGATTGTGTAGATTGAGCCTATACTCTCTGGAGTTTAGAAGAATGAAAGGTGATCACATTGAATCTGAGGGGGATTGACAAGGTAGATGCTGAGAGGAAAAAAAACATATTGGAGGACAACTGTTCGGATAAGTGAAATCCAAGTGAAACAAAACTAGAGCTATTTTTGTGTTACTGGTACTTCAAGCATAAATTGCAGTTTGGATGCAGGCCCAAGGGTATGTGGGAAATCAGAAGAGTATTGGGTGTCCTTTGGGACTGCTCTGAGAATGAGGCCTTTTCATGAAGTGACTGAATGTCTATCGCTGGTTACGTTCAGAACGGGTGTAAAAACCCCGACTGGTTCACTAATGTCCTTCAGGGAAGGAAACCTGCCGTCCTTACCCGGTCTGGGCCTATATGTGACTCCAGTCCCACACCAACATGGTTGACTCTTAACTGCCCTCTGAAAGTGGCACAGCAAGCTACTAAAATGTATCAAACGACTGCAAAAAATATGGACTGCAGTGGTTCAAGAAGGACTGTGGTCAGTTTAAAGTTGGCCATTGGCAGTACTCCCAGCAATGAATTTTAATCAACCACTGGGATAGAGGCCCATTCATCTAGAAATTCCAACATGACCATTTTTGGGCCAGGAGTATTGGTTGCTGGGATGGGGTAGCAGTGGTGATCAGCAGGAGGTGGTGGGGTGGTGGGGGGGGGGGAGGGGGGGTGGGGGGGTGGTGGGGGAGGGGTGTGGTGGGGGTGGGGGGGTGGTGGGGGAGGGGAGGAGGTGGTGGGGGTGGAGGAGGGGTTAGCAGTGGTGATCTGCAGGAGGTGGTGGGGGTGGGTGTGGGGGTGGAGGGGGGGTGGTGGTGGGGGTGGTGGGGCATGGTGGGGGGGGTGGATGGTGGGGGGTGGGGGGGGCGGGGGTAGCAGTGGCCAGCAGCGTCCCATATTTATTCAAAGCAATGGAAATAAAATCGGGCGTTTGCTACAACGGGCGCTCGATCCACGAGGCTAGTTTTCAGCCCGGGCAGCAAGTTGAAAATCTATCTCTCTGAGGTAGAAATTGATCAGCGTCGGGCCCGTGTTTTGGGTGTAAAACGGACACAACGCTGACCAATCTGCTCAGGGGTTCGGCCCACTGCTAAATCTTTTTGGATATGTTAATTGTGGCCCTACCGCCTGTTGAAGGACCCTCTGGGATGTTTGTTACCCATGAGCCTGCAGGGTGAGGGTCGCACACGGTTACAGAAATTCCACCGCAATGTCTGCAGTATTTGGGTTACAGAATGCGACCAGACAAACAGTCCCTTTGATTGTAAACTTTCCACTGGATGGTATGTAGGATTCCACTGCACCTCTCGTCACTTCAGAAGGCTGATAATATTAGCCAAACACACTTCATAACAGGTGAAGATATTAAATAAGCTGAACAGCGAATCAAATTATTTTCTAAAGCAATATCGGTGAGCTAGCGAATTGTCCAGTGCACTCGGAGTCTGGATCAAGAACACCAGTCAGACAAGCTCCTCTGAATTCTTTTCACAGAACTTGGGATGAAGTATTTCTCAAAGAAATTAGCAATCTTGTTCCTCAGCAAAAAACAGATAACAGTCATCTTACAAATTACGGAAATAGAAGCTCACGAGGCAGAATTCATCCTCGCGCCCAAAGCCAAGAGGAACCAGCCTGCTGAAACGGGAAGTGTGTTGTTTAATATTCATAACATCTGTGAGGAGCAGACACTTGTTTTGAAGCCCAGTTTGTCAGTCAGATAAAGAGTATAACAACCGATAACCTTTACAACCTCGAGATACAAAAGCATGAGGATGATCACCTTGGGGTGTGAATGAGGATTGCAAATATACATCATCTGGGTCTGGGCAATTTGACAATTTCTGTTATTCATTCTCAGGATGTGGGCGTCGCTGGCAAGGCCAGCATTTATTGCCCATCCCTAGTTGCCCTTTAGAAGGTGGTGGTGAGCCGCCTTCTCCTTGAACCTCTGCAGTCCGTGTGGTGACAGTGCTCCCACAGTAGGTAGGGAATTCCAGGATTGTGACCCAGTGACGATGAAGGAATGGCAAAATATGTCCAGGTTAGGATGGGGTGTGACTTGGAGGGGAACCTGGAGGTGATGGTGCACCTGCTGCCCTTGTCCTTCTAGGTGGTGGAAGTTGCAACTTGCAATAACTGTTCAAATAACAACAACAATAACTTGTATTAATACAGTGCCCTTAACGTAGTGAAACGTCCCAAGGCACTTCACAGGAACATTATAAAACAAATACACTGTGTTCACAATTTAAAGCATCTTCAAGTCTTTTGGTCAGAAGCAAACAGATTTACCCCTAGACGGCCTTCATCTGATGGAATTATAGGAAGTGTTCCTGTGGTATTATCTCTCAACAACTTTGTCATCAAGAAGTTAGCTTGTCAAAATACTTTTCATCTTCAAAGAGGAACTGTGAGAGTAAACCAGACATGTGACCCAAGCAAACATGTTGACTTTTACTGAACGGGCAGCCTCCATTTTGAGTCTGGTGTTTCAAACCGTTAATTAAAACTGATGTAAACGAGGGAGACCATGGCAAAAAATTCAATTTTTGTCATATGGGTACGGTAGCATATTGGTAATGTCCACTGGGCTAGTAATCCAGAGGCCTGGACTAATGATCCAGAGACAGGAGCTTAAATCCCACCACAGGCAGCGGGGGATTTAAATTCAATTGAATAAATCTGGAATTAAAAGCTAGAATCAGTAATGGTAACCATGAAACTGATTGTCATCAAAACCCATCTGGTTCACGAATGTCCTTGAGGGAAGGAAATCTGCCGCCCTTACCCGGTCTGGTGAGTACATCTGACTCCAGACCCACAGCAATGTGGTTGACTCTTAGCTTCTTTTTTTAAGCCTTACTTTTAGCACTTCTGCCCTCTGAGGTTCAAGAAGGCGGCTCACCACCACCCTCTCAAGGGCACTTAGGGATGGGCAATAAATGCTGGCCTTGCCGGTGATGCCCACATCCAATGAACGAAAAAATATATACACTTCATTACTGGATGCCCTTGGACTATCTCTTAGAAAGAAAGAACTTGCATTTATATAGCGCCTTTCATGACCTGAGGAAATCCCATAGTGCTTTACACCCAGTGAAACACTTTTGGAGTGTAGTCACTGTTGTAATGTAGGAAACGTGGCAGTCAATTTGCGCACAGCAAGCTCCCACAAACAGAAATGCGATAATGACCAGAAAATCTGTTTTAGTGATGTTGGTTGAGGGATAAATAATGGCCAGGACACCGGGGAGACCTCCCCTGCTCTTCTTCAAAATAGTGTCACGGGATCTTTTACATCCCTGAGAGAGCAGACGGGGCCTCGGTTTAACATCTCATCTGAAAGACGGCACCTCCGACAGTGCAGCACTCCCTCAACGCTGCACTGGAGTGTCGGCCTAGATTTCTGTGTTCAAGTTTCATAGAGTGGGGCTTGAACCCACAACCTTCTAACTCAAAAGGCGAGAGTGCTAACACTGAGCCACGGCTGACCCTTATAGTCCTCCTGCCAGTTTATATTCCCTGGAACACCTTCCCCCACTCCAGTCACCTTACAGATCTTTCCTAAGTGAAGCGTGACTCAATCACAGAATAAGTTTCGATCAACAGCCGGTGGCACCAATGACCTTTACCCGCACGCTAGATATGAGAGCGATTTTTATGCCTTACTTTTAGCACTTCTGCATGTTTCAGGAAAATGTGAAGATCCCTGGTTGAAGATAGGTTTAAATTTGCTTCAACAATCTGAGGGCAGAACTGAAAAAAAGGCACAGTTAAACTCATTAATTTTATGCCTGTTTCTTTTACAGAATGGCATTAATTTCAGTGATGACTGGTTACCTGTCCAGCATTTTGATTACAAGATGAAGTGTGAGTACATCGATGTTCTACCGCACACCAGTGACATCCGGAATTAACACATTCAGAACATCTGGTTAAAGAAAGGAGACAATGGACCTTTTGTTAACAGCTGGAAATTGCAGTTATTCACAGAAATACATCGAAGTTACAACACAGAAAAAGGCCATTCGGCCCAACCAGGCCGTGCCACGATTTGCTGGGTGGAACGCTCTGTTGCTGCTGGGAGGACTGGACTGGGTTTAATGGCACCAAATAGAAACTTCAATAAGCAACAGAGCTACCCCTGAAAACAGACATTCTCGCCCTCAGAGAAACCGCAGACCCACCACGGGGGCCGGGGGGAGCGGGGGCGGGGGAGTGAGGGGGAGTGAGCGGGAGTGAGGGGGAGTGAGCGGGAGTGAGCGGGTAGTGAGCGGGAGCGGGGGGAGTGAGCGGGGAGTGAACGGGAGTGAGGGGGAGTGAGGGGGAGTGAGCGGGAGTGAGCGGGAGTGAGGGGGAGTGAGGGGGAGTGAGGGGGAGTGAGCGGGAGTGAGCGGGAGTGAGGGGGAGTGAGGGGGAGTGAGCGTGAGTGAGTCGGGGGAGTGAGCGGGAATGAGGGGGAGTGAGCGGGAGTGAGCCGGGGGAGTGGGCAGGAGTGAGGGGGAGTGAGCGGGAGTGAGGGGGAGTGAGCGGGAGTGAGCCGGGGGAGTGAGCGGGAGTGAGGGGGAGTGAGCGGGAGTGAGCCGGGGGAGTGAGCGGGAGTGAGGGGGAGTGAGCGGGAGTGAGCCGGGGGAGTGAGCGGGAGTGAGGGGGAGTGAGCCGGGGGAGTGAGGGGGAGTGAGCGGGGGGAGTGAGGGGGAGCGGGGGTAGTGAGCGGGGGGAGTGAGCGGGAGCTGGGGGAGTGAGCGGGGGGAGTGAGCCGGGGGAGTGAGGGGGAGTGAGCCGGGGGAGTGAGGGGGAGTGAGCCGGGGGAGTGAGGGGGAGTGAGCGGGGGGAGTGAGCGGGAGCGGGGGGTGTGAGCGGGTGGAGTGAGCGGGAGCTGGGGGAGTGAGTCGGGGGAGCGAGGGGGAGTCGGGGGAGGGGCCACTTGGAGATCGCGCTGCCACTTCCATTGTCAGGATCTGGGTGTGTGGGCGCCACAGATGTGTCTCCAGGATTCTGTAGGCCTGCTTCTATAGGCCGTGCCCCCTGGCTT
Organism: Squalus acanthias; assembly: GCA_030390025.1. Lineage (NCBI taxonomy): Eukaryota > Metazoa > Chordata > Chondrichthyes > Squaliformes > Squalidae > Squalus > Squalus acanthias. Next base: position 75,376,132 of record CM059434.1, on the reverse strand, counting down.
ATGAACTTGGGTGGGGGCAGTGGCAGTGGCTGTGGGCGGGGTTAGTGGCAGTGGCTGTGGGCGGGGTCAGTGGCAGTGGCTGTAGGCGGGGTCAGTGGCTGTGGGCGGGGTCAGTGGCAGTGGCTGTGGGCGGGGTCAGTGGCTGTGGGCGGGGTCAGTGGCAGTTGCTGTGGGCGGGGTCAGTGGCTGTGGCTGTGGGCGGGGTCAGTGGCTGTGGGCGGGGTCAGTGGCTGTGGGCGGGGTCAGTGGCAGTTGTTGTGGGCGGGGTCAGTGGCTGTGGGCGGGGTCAGTGGCAGTTGCTGTGGGTGGGGTCAGTGGCTGTGGGCGGGGTCAGTGGCTGTGGGCGGGGTCAGTGGCAGTTGCTGTGGGCGGGGTCAGTGGCTGTGGGCGGGGTCAGTGGCAGTGGCTGTGGGCGGGGTCAGTGGCAGTGGCTGTGGGCAGGGTCAGTGGCAGTGGCTGTGGGTGGGGTCAGTGGCTGTGGGCGGGGTCAGTGGCTGTGGGCGGGGTCAGTGGCAGTGGCTGTGGGCGGGGTCAGTGGCAGTGGGCGGGGTCAGTGGCAGTGGCTGTGGGCGGGGTCAGTGGCAGTGGCTGTGGGCGGGGTCAGTGGCAGTGGCTGTGGGCAGGGTCAGTGGCAGTGGCTGTGGGCGGGGTCAGTGGCAGTGGCTGTGGGCAGGGTCAGTGGCAGTGGCTGTGGGCGGGGTCAGTGGCAGTGGCTGTGGGCAGGGTCAGTGGCAGTGGCAGTGGCTGTGGGCGGGGTCAGTGGCAGTGGCTGTGGGCAGGGTCAGTGGCAGTGGCTGTGGGCGGGGTCAGTGGCAGTGGCTGTGGGCAGGGTCAGTGGCAGTGGCTGTGGGCGGGGTCAGTGGCAGTGGCTGTGGGCGGGGTCAGTGGCTGTGGACGGGCACTGATGTGGGCAGTGGCTGTGGGCGGGCACTGATGTGGGCAGTGGCTGTAGGCGGGGTCAGTGGCTGTGGGCGGGGTCAGTGGCTGTGGGCGGGGTCAGTGGCAGTGGCTGTGGTCGGGGTCAGTGGCTGTGGACGGGGTCAGTGGCAGTGGCTGTAGGCGGGGTCAGTGGCAGTGGGCGGGGTCAGTGGCAGTGGTTGTGGGCGGGGTCAGTGGCAGTGGGCGGGGTCAGTGGCAGTGGCTGTGGGCGGGGTCAATGGCAGTGGCTGTGGGCGAGGTCAGTGGCAGTGGGCGGGGTCAGTGGCAGTGGCAGTGGGCGGGGTCATTGGCAGTGGCTGTGGGCGGGGTCAGTGGCAGTGGCTGTGGGCGGGGTCAGTGGCAGTGGGCGGGGTCAGTGGCAGTGGCTGTGGGCGGGGTTAGTGGCAGTGGGCGGGGTCAGTGGCAGAGGCTGTGGGCGGGCACTGATGTGGGCAGTGGCTGTGGGCGGGCACTGATGTGGGCAGTGGATCCCCATGGACGTTCAGGGCCTGTGTCAGGATGGTCACCGTTAGGCTTCAAACCAGGAGGACGGAGATTCACACCGAATGTTCTTCACCTTCTCAATGATTGGAGAAAATTAATGACATCGATCCAAAGTTTATTAAAATTCCACTACAAACTAAGTGAATACTCTTGGGGTAGGTCTTGCTCTTGGATATTATTGTATTGAGGAAAATGAAAGAATAATAACGACTAGCACATGAACAGTCAGTCAGATATTGAACCAGGGCTCCTGTGGACATCGAAGGGAAACTCCATGACCAAGGAGTTCTGCCTGGCTGTTGAATTGTATCAATTTTTCCCACCAGTGCCCGCCTTGACTCAGTGGTCGCACTCTCGCCTGAGTCGGGAGGTTGTGGAGTCCCACTCCAGAGACTTGAGCACATAATCCAGGCTGACACTACTGAGGGAGTGCCGCACTGTCAGAGGAGCCGTCTCTCAGATGAGATGCTAAACTGAGGCCCCGTCTGCCCTCTCAGATCAGATAGGTGTAAAAGATCCTATGACACTATTCAAAGAAGAGCAGGGAAGTTCTCCCCGGTGTCCTGGACAATACTTATGCCTCAACCAACATCACAAAAGCATATTATCTGGTCATTATCACATTGCTGTTTGTGGGAGCTTGCTGTGCAGAAATTGGCTGCCATGTTTTCTACATTATAATAGTGGCTACATTTCAAAAGTACTTCATTGGCTGTAAAGCGCTTTGGGACATCCTGAGGTTGTAAGAGGCGCTATATAAATGCGAGTTCTTCCTTTTCCCGACAACAGGAAGCGACCAGCCCACAAGTACAGCAAATGACTCCCATGGTCGTAAAGTCTGTTTGGATTTCTACTCCCAACATGGTCTTCCCAGTATTGTCCACATCACATTTAACAAATAAAGCAGGAAAACATTGGGATCCTAGGACCAATTTGGTAGAACGCTGCCAGGGGGAAATAGGCGGGGCAGCATCTCTTCACTTCCCCCAGTGAGCCGGCCAACAGGAGGGCCAGAATCAGTGGACATCCTCCTACCTGTAGTCGAGCCCTCCAATGACTGGCAGGAAACCAAACTGCTGCAGGCTGCCCCCACATCCAGGAGCCCCCAACAGCCGTTCCTCCAACAGACACATTTCTGACTCGGAGGAGAGAGTGGTGCCCACTGATCCACAGCGGGCACAAGGTGGCAGAAACTCGGCATTGTCCCACATCCAGAGACCAGGAGGTAGCAGAAAGAACAGACAATCTCCACACCAATGAGCATCACAACAATATTTGCAGCTACAACATCCTGAAGGCCTAAAAAATAGACGCACACACGCTTTGCGCACTCGCCTGGATCTTGAGAAGAGAATGGATCTGACACAGGACAGGGCACATGGACACTCTCCTCTATTCTCCACTCACCACCAACGTCACAGGGTGTTCATATGGCAAGGTCAGAACGCCCAATGCAAAGAAACCGTCAGGGTCCAGGCTAGAAGCAAGACACGGCTTCACCTCCACAATCGCTGCCTCTCAGGTTTCACATAACTCTCCCCAAAATTGTTTTCAATAAGGCATTTTAAAACATGATAATATTTCTCCAGAACCAGGGCACTGATTATAGGATACTACACCTGGCCAAGTTAAAACCCCGATGACTCCCCACCGCCCTCTGAAGCTACCAAGACAAGAGTGTCAACATCACAAGACTTCGAGAATGCCTCCCTTGTCCAGCATAGCCTGGCAATACAACCCCTTAGGAGACACTTCCACCCACGGCTCAAGCGGAGCCCCAGTGTTACTCCACCAAAAATATCAACATCAACCTTACAACAACATTGCCACAGCCGACAATACCTCAACAAAATCATGAGATTGCACCGAGAGGGGCCTGCCATTGTCGGATGAGGATCTCAGCCTATTAGGCCAAGTAAGTACCCATTAGAACTGCCCACCTTGCTCTCCTGCAATCCCACTTTATGTAGAAAGAACTCCCATTTATATAGCACCTCTCACATCCTCAGGACAGCCCAAAACGTTTCACAGCCAATGAAGTGCAGTCAGTGTTGTGTTGTAGGCGAATGCAGCAGCCAATTAGTGCACAGCAAGGTGCCTCACACAGCAATGTGATAAACAAGCACATCATCTGTATAGTGCTGTTGCTTGAGTGATAGTTGTTGGCCAAGATCCCCAGTTCTTCTTCTTCCCATGGAATCTTTTATATCCACCGGAGATAAGTTTAACACCACATCCAAAAGACGGCACCTCTGACAGTGCAGCACTCGCTCAGTACGGCACTGACATGTCAGCCTGGATTATAGGCTCAAGTCTCTGGACTGGGACTTGAACCCATGACCATCTGATTCAGAAGCCAGAGTGCAACCCACTGAGCCACGGCTGACTCCAAGGAATGCCCCGAGCCCACCACCTGTTTAATTACTCCGCTGTTGTTCCCAACCATGGACAGTAGGCAGACTGCTCCGGCGATGCCCAATGCCCAGAATGCAGCGTGGCTAGGCTGGAACCTGTGATAACTAAAGCCAACGATGGAGGATTGATGATCGTGGGGAGCGTAATGGGCCAGCAGCGGCCTACAGTACGGACACATCCCTCACCACCAGCTCAACCCCAGACTGGATAGAAGGGAGGGGCCAAACAAAGCTTAGCCTCATCACTTGGCAAACTGAATGGAGTTTGTTCGAAAGACTCTGGGCTACAAATTCGCCTCCTTTGTGCCTCCCATTAGCGCCTCCGGGGGAGATAACGGGGCGCTAACGACTTAACGCCCAGGCGCGGCGATAGTACTGCCCTCCGCGACATTCACCTGGCGGTGTGCGGTGGCGGTAACCCCTAGTGCCACGCTCTCCTGTGCCCGCAGATCGTGACGTCAGCCGGCTGCGCAGCGCCCCGGTAACGCCCCGGACCCGAAATTGGGATCCGCCCCTGCAGCATCGCCGGCTGAAATCACCGACAGCTGCAGGAGGCGTTATTCGGGAGGCCGGGCACTTCGGGAGTGTTAGTTAAAGGTAAGACCGCTGGTCTTCAGTGGAAAAGTGTTTCCTTCCTTTAGGGTGCATTTTGAACATTTTGAAATGGCGCGATTGGTCAGCGCTGCACTCTGTTAGAGTTCTTGGGGCTGATCGTCGAGGATCCCGGCTGCCGTCGGCGACGATGGAGATGGTTCAAATGCAGAGCCTGCAGCGATGGCCCTTCCCTTTAAAGGAGGGATGGAGCCCTCGGATCCTGGCAGCGCTGCCGTGGTCATTGTACAGCGCTGCACCTCTGCCGCCCCTCCTGTGCGATTGAGCGCTCCAGGAAGGAAGTGGTAACGCTTGGTTTAGCGCTCCAGGAAGGAAGTGGAGCGCTAAATCACGCAGGAGGGGCTTGGATTTACCGAAAGCTGAGAATGATTAGCGCCTGGCTCTAATTTTTCCAACTTTCAAAATTTAGCGCCCCAGACAGGACGAAACAAGATCCTACATTCTCCTATCACCTGACACAGCACCTAGATTCCTGAACATCCCAGTAACAGAGTAAGTGTAATGGATGAAGATTCTGATGTTTTGGCAACAGGATCCCTGCAACTGATACAAACCCTTTCCTGAAATGGTTCCCAGATTGTTTTTCTAAGCAGCCGTTTTCTAATAAACCGAAGGCTCTGATTTATGTAAACGAGGGGCCAAACTTACGGAACGTTATTAAGCCGGGCTGTCGCGATCGTGTAACAGTTATGCACCGTGACCCTGGTGGAGAAGTTCCAGGAGCTGAATTCAACAGAAGCCTCGATGGTGACTGGGTCTGCAAGAAACAGCCAAGGAAAGCCTGTTAAAGTTTACTCACATTGCGGAATTTAAGGCCTGATTTTAACTCGGGACGGGCGGATGGTGAGATGGGCGGGAAACCCCTGCGGAGAGCGGAGCCTCAGGCTGCAGGCCAGTCCAACTCCCAGGCCTCATTTACATTTCTCTGCCCACATCCGGCGGGATTGCAGCAAGAGCCTGTGGGCGGGAATGGGAAATCAGTCGAGAGGCCTGAACGGTCCCCTGTAATGAGAAGTCGCACAACACCAGGTTATAGTCCAACAGTTTTATTTGAAATCACAAGCTTTCGGAGCTTACGTGGCCCCTTCCTCAGGTGAAGTAAAGAAATACAGACTCGACAAAGCATATATAGATAGAGAACAATGCATGTGTAACTTACAATGGCAGACGACTACATTTAAATCATCCTGACTGTTTATCTGCCGAGGTGTGACAAAAGGCAATCAGGTCAGCCAGGAAGGTACCACATCAAAGACATAGCAAGATACAACTGAGACAATGAGGTGTAGTCACAGGGGGTCCAATGTGTCAAAAGCCGCAGTCAGTATTGGAAACGATAAACTTTATAATTTTTACTTTTTTACTGGGAATCACATCTGTGAACAAGCCAACGACGACTCGAGTCTGGATCACGTCATGTATCATGACATAAACCCTAGATCCCGGTTGAGGCCGTCCTCATGAGTGCGGAACTTGGCTATCAGTTTCTGCTCGATGATTTTGCGTTGTCGTGTTTCTAAGGCCGCCTTGGAGAACGCTTACCCGCAGATCCGAGGCTGAATGTCCTTGACTGCTGAAGTGTTCCCCGACTGGGAGGGAACACTCCTGCCTGGTGATTGTTGCGCGGTGTCCGTTCATACGTTGTCTCAGTGTCTGCATGGTCTCGCCGATGTACCATGCCGCGGTGCATTCTTTCCTGCAACGTATGAGGTAGACAACGTTGGCCGAGTCACATGAGTATGTACCATGTACCTGGTGGGTACTGTCCTCACGTGTGATGATGGTATCTGTGTCAACACAGATACCATCATCACACGTGAGGACAGTACCCACCAGGTACATGGTACATACTCATGTGACTCGGCCAACGTTGTCTACCTCATACGTTGCAGGAAAGAATGCACCGCGGCATGGTACATCGGCGAGACCATGCAGACACTGAGACAACGTATGAACGGACACCGCGCAACAATCACCAGGCAGGAGTGTTCCCTCCCAGTCGGGGAACACTTCAGCAGTCAAGGACATTCAGCCTCGGATCTGCGGGTAAGCGTTCTCCAAGGCGGCCTTAGAAACACGACAACGCAAAATCATCGAGCAGAAACTGATAGCCAAGTTCCGCACTCATGAGGACGGCCTCAACCGGGATCTAGGGTTTATGTCATGATACATGACGTGATCCAGACTCGAGTCGTCGTTGGCTTGTTCACAGATGTGATTCCCAGTAAAAAAGTAAAAATTATAAAGTTTATCGTTTCCAATACTGACTGCGGCTTTTGACACATTGGACCCCCTGTGACTACACCTCATTGTCTCAGTTGTATCTTGCTATGTCTTTGATGTGGTACCTTCCTGGCTGACCTGATTGCCTTTTGTCACACCTCGGCAGATAAACAGTCAGGATGATTTAAATGTAGTCGTCTGCCATTGTAAGTTACACATGCATTGTTCTCTATCTATATATGCTTTGTCGAGTCTGTATTTCTTTACTTCACCTGAGGAAGGGGCCACGTAAGCTCCGAAAGCTTGTGATTTCAAATAAAACTGTTGGACTATAACCTGGTGTTGTGCGACTTCTCATTTTTGTCCACCCCAGTCCAACACCGGCATCTCCGCATCAGGTCCCCTGTAAGGTAGGTGGGGGGCGTGATATCGCGGACAGAGCAGGTGGGATTTTTAATGCCTAAAGTCTTTGTTGCTTCTAGTAAGAGATTGTCAGTTTTCCTCCACTGCCTGAGGCAAATAACAGGTCTGTTACTCTTTATAATGGTAAATTAATTTACGATTGTTCGTGAGAATAACATCAAGTAAAGAGATTGAATCTGTAATTGAGTACAAATGCTGGCAGATAGTGGTGTTCACGGTTTCCAGATACAGATCGTTTCAGTGAGATTTCTTCTTTTGTAGCTTTCTATTGGTTTGTCTCATTTAACAATACAGTTAGAAAATAAAATAGCATTCAGAGTCCTTCAGATTCTGGAAGACAGGCCTTCTAATTGTTATTTTTTGCAATAAATATTCAGGCCTCTGATTAAAACGCACAACTAACTCAAGTTTGCCAGCTGATTAATTTGTTTTCAAATGCTCGTTTGATTAGTGGCCCAATTAATCACATACAGTGTAGCTACCAGAATGTCTCTCAGAAAGGGCAGGGGAGTGGGACTAGCTGAAGTGCTCTTGCAGAGAGCCGGCACGGGTTCAACTGGCCGAATGGCCTCCTTCTGTGCTGTAACCATTCTATGATTCTAGAAGTGGTGCAACTTTCCAGTCAAATGCACCTTGTTTGTGTTGTGCACCCAACTGGGGCGCAGCGCAAACCTCTCCCCCACCGCCATTTTAACTGCCTGCCCCATTCGCGCCGGGCGAACTGGGTTAAAATCAGGGCTTCAGTTACACCAGAGAATGGAATTAATCTGAAGGTTTGAAGGTTTCATTGACTGGAAATCTAAACAGTGATAGCGACAGATCCAAAAAACCTTAAATAATAGAACAAATAGAGGCCCCTTCTGTATCTAGAGTCGCTCCATGTTAAATCCTGAACCCCCGCTGCTTTGTGAGAATGAGCAGCACTTCCGTCAATATTATTCATCTATTCTTCTGAGCAGTCCGAGTCTTTTAAAAGGAAGTCAGGGATTTGCCCAAACCCGAGCGATCCAGTGTAAGCTGAATCTCTGCCCCTGTGACGAGATGGTACCTGGGTGATTTTCTAGCTGAGTGTAGGTGCTGTCAGACAGGCGGCAGGGACAATGGGTTGTGTATTTGCCAGTGCAAATGACTTCCTTGTTTCCGGCGTTCCTCATCGTACAAGTAGCATTTTCTGTAATGAGATCGCTGAGCTTCCCTGTTACTCTTACTGTAAAGAGCTAGAAAAGATGTTTGACGTGAAAATAAAGTCACAGATTATATCTTTGAATAGGCTGAGCACATTGCAACAACAACTTGCATTTGTATAACGCCCTTACATAGAATTACATCGATTTTACAGCACAGAAACAGGCCATTCGGCCCAACTGGTCCGTGCCGGTGTTTATGCTCCACATATGAGGCTCCTCCCAGCCTACTTCATCCAACACTATCAGCATAACCTTCTATTCAGAGAATCCTAGAATAGTAAAGCACAGAAGGAGGCCATTCGGCCCACCGAGTCTGTGCCGGCTCTTTCGAAGAGCGATCCAGTTAGTCCCACTCCCCGCTCTCTCCCCATATCCCTGCAATTTTTTCTCCTTCAAGTATTTATCCAATTCCCTTTTGAAGGCTAATATTGAATCTGTATCCACCACCCTATCAGGCAGTGCATTCCAAATCCTAACCACTCGTTTTTTTCCTCATGTCACCTCTGATTCTTTTGCCAATCACCTTAAATCTGTGCCCTCTGGTTATCGACCCTTCAGCCATTGGAAACAGTTTCTCTTTATTTACTCTATCTAAACCTTTCATATTTTTGAACACCTCCATCAAATCTCCTCTTAGCCTTCTCTGCTCTAAGGAGAACAAGCCCAGCTTCTCCAGTCTATCCACGTAACTGAAGTCCCTCATCCCTGGAACCATTCTAGTAAATCTCCACTGCACCCTCTCTAAGGCCGTCCGAAAGGACGATGCCCAGAATTGGACACAATACTCCAGTTGAGGCCGGACCACTGTTTTATAAAGGTTCATCATAACTTCCTTGCTTTTGTACTCTATGCCCCTATTTATAAAGCCCAGGATCCCGTAAGCTTTTTTAACCACTTCCTCAACCTGCCCTGCCACCTTCAACAATTTGTGCCCATATACCCCCAGGTCTCTCTGTTCATGCACTCACTTTAGAATTGTACCCTTTAGTTTATATTGCCTCTCCTCGTTCTTCCGACCAAAGTGTATCACTTTGTACTTTTCTGCGTTAAATTTCATTTGCCACGTCTACCCTATCAAACCATTTCAGAATTTTAAAGACCTCTATTAGGTCAACCCTCAGCCTTCTCTTTTCTCGAGAAAAAAGCCCCAGCCTGTCCTGATAGGTATATCCTCTCAGTTCTGGTATCATCTTTGTAAACCTTTTTTTCACCTTCTCCAGTGCCTTGATATCCTTTTTATAATAAGGAGACCAGAACTGTGCACAATGTGGTCTCTCAAAGTTCTATACAAGTTTAACATAGTAAAACGTCCCACAGTGCAACTTCCCAATGTAAAGATATTTTGGAGCATTACCTTTGTGTTCTTGAGGGAAGAATCTATCGCCGAAGGGTTAAAGGCCAGTCTTGGACAGCTGTCGATTTGTGCTGCCATGGTAATCCAGTGGGCTGTGTGATTTGAGTTTCCACATTCATTTTCAAACGAGCACCTTTAAAGATGGGCACTTTTACAAATAGTGTTGAGCGGAGTTATATACTGCTACCGTTCTTAGCTTAAAGTCTTACTGTAATGTCCAAAACTAAATCAATGAGGAATATTGGGTAAATTCTTAATGTACAAAAAGGTAGACAAGTGAATTTAACATTTCTGTCGAGAAGCTGTTGTTCATTGTTTGTATTTTAACATGTGGCACATCAGAGATGGGTTTACTCCTCCAGATATAACTGAGCTTTGGAGATCAACACCAAGGTTACTCTCTGAGTTTGACATCTCTGTGTCACCTCAGACTTTGTGTTTGCATTGTGCTGTAAAACTGCCCTTGGAGCTGCTTTATTGGGCAGTGAGAGTCCAATGTTTTGGAACACAGCCAAAGTGGACAATGGACGAGGAAGCAGAAAATGTTTAAAGCATTGGCCGAGAAATTAGTCTGTGCCAGTTTACAGGCCCAGGCTCGGCACTGTGCTACCAGCGCACCCGAACCGAGAGGCTGGAGGATCGATGGAAATTGGTCCTCGGGCCTTATCAATGTACTCGGCTCGAGCTCTCATCGCTGGTCGCACCTTCACAGGCAGCTGGCCCGAGGAATGACCTGGGAGAGGGTGTTGGAGCGGACTATGACAGAAGGGCGATCACTCCTGTGGAGTCGGATGAGCACGCCTGCTCCTCCTGGCTCCACAGGCAGCTGGCCCGAGGAATGACCCAGGAGGGGGTGTTGGAGCGGACTATGACAGTCCTGGCTCCACAGGAAGGGGTTAAAATAAAAATGATATTGCTGTAAAAACCCAACTGGGTGAGGAATGTCCCTGAAGGAGGGAGCCTGCTGTCCTTCCCCAGTCTGGGCTCCACGCCTCCAGTCCCACACTGTGCCCTTGACTATGGATGGCCTCACAAGCCACCACGTTGTAGAAACCTTCCCCATTCGGGATGGACAATAAAGACAGCCTTGTTCACATCCCAAGAATGAAACCAGTTGTAAACAAAGTCAAACAGAAGAGAGAAAGAAAATTGGATGTGAAGTGCTAAAAATAAACTTTAAATAAAAATATTAGAGAAATTAAAATTACTTCTGGCATTTGGGTAGCTTTTTATTGAATAATATGTTTCAGCAAAAACTAAATACTGAAGAAATAATAGTCCTAATGTTTTTGAAGCAGACAACAAGTGTTAATAATCAGTTCGAAATGGTTTGAACGAGTTGGAAATGCCGTTGAATACAAATAATTTGCTATGTGGATAAATGGAAGGAATGAGAAAGATTTGGACAGGTGGTAGAAACAGCACGAGGCAGAAAAAAAGCAGTGTTGAAATCCAGTCCAAAGAGGATGGACTTTTTGGGCCAAATAGACGACTTCAGTTCCCAAAGGCTCTGTTCTTATCTTGTTACAAATTGGAGCGACACCAGTGATGCAGAGGCAGCATTACATTGGAAGAGTCGGACAGTTTTATTGGTAACCAGCTATGTTGCATAAACAGACCTTTTCTCGAGAGTGCACCAACCACAGTACGGATCCTGTGCGGACAAGCAGCCGGTGCATGAACTGTATTGGGCACAGGAAGCCACCTTCAACCTTCTCACCTACAGACACAAGAAGAAGACGACTTCAGGATACACCTCACTCACTCAAAGATTCCATTCACCTGCACGTGTCACATAATCCAGCCATGTTGTAACAGAGGAAATGTCGCAGCGCGGACAGAAAGTTGGTTGACGGACAGGAAACCTAGGGTAATGGGTGTTTCTTGGATTGGACAAGGGTTGGAAGTGGCGTTCCGCATGAGTTAACGCTCGATCTGTTTTTGCCCTCGGTCTATATATAGATGGTTTGGTTGACAAAGGATTGGGGTTAATGGGCGTTACTTAGGTTGGAGAAGGGTTGGGATGGGGTAACCCAGGGGGGTCATTGTTAGATCTTGCTGTGTACCAAGATCATTTGGAGTTAGGCATGGGGAGCACAATCTCTAAATGTACTGATGACACAACTTTGGCAAACAGTGAGGTGAATGCTAAATGACTTCAGGAAGACAGAAAGGTTCACAAAATAGGAGGACAGATGCCAGATGCAATTTAACGTGGAGAATTGCAAGAAAATACATTTTGGGATGCAAAAATAAGAAATGGGAAGATACAATCAATGGAAAGACACTGAAAGTATTTTAAATTAATTCTCGGCATGTGGGCATCGCTGGCAAGGCCAGCATTTATTGCCCATCCCTAATTGCCCTTGAGAAGGTGGTGGTGAGCCGCCTTCTTGAACCGCTGCAGTCCGTGTGGTGAAGGTACTCCCACAGTGCTGTTAGGGAGGGAGTTCCAGGATTTTGACCCAGCGACGATGAAGGATCGGCCGATATACTTCCAAGTCATAGGCCTCTTTCTGTGCCGTATGGCTCTATTGTAATAGTCCATGGTTGTAGATTCGGAGGCAACTTCTGCCACTTAATTTCACAATAAATAACACCTCGCATATGGAGTGGGCACATGCTGCACACACCAAGCACATATCTACAACTGAAACTATTGCAGATGGAGTCTGGAGCTGAGCTGTTGCCGGCACTTCAGGGCTATAATTAGAAAAGCACAGAGAATAGCCCACACTCTACTCATGCTATGTGCCAGCAAACTTGCAATTTTAAGTGTGTTTTTGCTAAAGCTGGTGATGTGAGCTGTTGTTATCAACACTTGTGTGGTTTGCACTCTTATCTCCTCATCTTGAATATTGTACAAGATAATAGGACAGAGCGAGAGATGAGAGAGATCTAGAGAGCAGGAGAGTGAGCACGAGTTTTAATGATACAGTCTGGTCATTTCTGAGAAGTGATATTAATAGAAGATAGGGTTACTTGTGTGTTTCCAGAGCATATATGGACATAAGAACATAAGGATTAGGAGCAGGAGTCGGCCATTCAACCCTTTGAGCCTGCTCCGCCATTCAATAAGATCATGGCTGATCATTGACCATAGCTCCACTTTCCCGCCCGATCTCCATATCCCTTGATTCCCCGTGAGTCCAAAAATCTATCGCTCTCAGCCTTGAATATACTCAACGACTGAGCATCCACAGCCCTCTGGGGTTGAGAATTCCAAAGATTCACAACCCTCTGAGTGAAGAAATTCCTCCTCATCTCAGTCTTAAATGGCCGACCCTTTATCCTGAGACTATGCCCCCTAGTTCTAGACTCTCCAGCCAGGGGGAAACAACCTGTCAGCATCTACCCTGTCAATCCCCTGAGAATCTTGTATGGACAGCAACTGATTCCAAGACAGAGGTACAAACAGTAGGAAAAACATGTGCAAAAGATGCTGGTGTGTCAATTTGAAAATAGAATGCAGATTGAGTGAAGATATTAAGAGGGGGAAACAGTAACTGAGATCTCGAGAGGATGTTAGAATATAGACACTAAAAAAACAAAATTCTGTGGATGCTGGATATCTGAAATAAAAAAGGGAAGATCTGTGATAGGGTGGAAGACAGGAGAGATTAAATGACAAAATGGATGATGGGGCAAGGCAAGAGTGGGTGGTAATGGGACAAGTAAAGAAACAAAAGATGGGTCTAGAGGAGGTGTAAATGGGAACAGCAGAGTCATTACCAACAGCTGCTGACCAAAAAAATGGGAGCAGTGGTTAGGATCTGAAATTGTTGAACTCAATGTTGAGTCCGGAAGGTTGTAAAGTGCCTGATCGAAAGATGAGGTGCTCTTCCTCGAGCTACCGATGAGCTTCATTGAAATAGTGTAGGAGGCCGAGGACAGAGAGGTCAGAGTGGGAGTGGGACGGAGAATTAAAATGGCAAGCGACCGGAAGCTCAGGGTCACGCTTGTGGACTTAACAGAGGTGTTCAGCAAAGCAGACACCCAATCTGTGATTGGCCTCCCCAATGTAGAGGGGACCGCACCGTGAGCAGCGAATACAGTATACCAAATTGCAAGAAGTAAAAGTAACTCGCTCTTTCACCTGGAAGGAGTGTTCGATCCACTATTTCATCATCCCCAACACCTGCTCCACTTCCCGTGCAAGTTGAGCGATGAAACACCAGCCATTTCACCTCCTCCCTTTCCACCGTCCAGGGCCCCAAACATTCCTTGTTGCCACTTTTAGCGATATATGTATCTTTATTGCCAGATTTCTTTGCTCGTCATTTAGTTTCTTCCCTTCCAAGGAAGAAGTGGCCTCCTTATTCATCCTACCAAAATGAACAACCTCACACTCAAGCCTCAACACTGACACTCAACCACCTCAAGCTAGTATCAGTAATGGTAACCATGAAACTATCGGATTGTCGTAAAAAAACATCTGGTTCACTAATGTCCTTTAGGGAAGGAAATCTACCGTCCTTACCCGGTCTGGCCTATATGTGACTCCAGACCCACAGCAATGAAGTTGACTCTTAACTGCCCTCTGAAATGGCCTAGTAAACCACTCAGTTGTAATAAACCGCTATGAAAAGCAATAATATGAATAAAACCAGACGGACCACCCGGCATCGACCTAGGCACCAGATTCGGACATGACTCAGGCACAACCAGCCCAGTGGACCCTGTAAAGTCCTCCTCACCAACATCTGGGGATTTGTGCCAAAATTGGGAGAGCTGTCCCACAGACTAGTCAAGCAACAGCCTGACATAGTCATACTCACAGAATCATACCTTTCAGCCAACGTCCCAGACTCCTCCATCACCATCCCTGGGTATGTCCTGTCCCACTGGCAGGACAGACCCACCAGGGGTGGCGGCACAGTGGTATACAGTCGGGAGGGAGTGGCCCTGGGAGTCCTCACCATTGACTCCGGACCCAATGAAGTCTCATGGCTTCAGGTCAAGGATGGGCAAGAAAGCATCCTGCTAATTAGCACCTACCACCCTCCCTCAGCTGATGAATCAGTACTCCTCCATGCTGAACACCACTTGGAAGAAGCAGTGAGAGTAGCAAGGGCACAGAATGTGCTCTGGGTGGGGGACTTCAATGTGCATCACCAAGAGTGGCTCGGTAGCACCACTACTGACCGAGCTGGCCGAGTGCTGAACACATAGCTTCCAGTCTGGGCCTGCGACAGGTGCTGAGAACCTACACGAGAGAAAAATCTACCTGACCTCGTCTTCACCAATCTATCTGTCGCAGATGCATCTGTCCATGACAGTATTGGTAGCAGTGACCACCGCACAGTCATTGTGGAGACCAAGTCCCGTCTTCACACTGAGGACACCCTCCATCATGTTGTGTGGCACTACCACCGTGCTAAATGGGATAGATTCAGAAGATATCTAGTAGCTCAAAACTGGGCATCCATCAGGCGCTGTGGGCCATCAGCAGCAGCAGAATTGTATTCCACCACAATCTGTAACCTCATGGGCTGGCATATCTCTCACTCTACCATTACCATCAAGCCAGGGGACCAACCCTGGTTCAATAAGGAGTGTAGAAGATCATGCCAGGAGCAGCACCAGGCGTACCATAAAATGAGGTGCCAACCTGGCGAAGCTGTAACAGGACTACATGCATGTTAAAAAGCGGAAGCAGCACGCTATAGACAGAGCTACGCCACCCCACAACCAATGGATCAGATCAAAGCTCTGCAGTCCTGCCACATCCAGTAGTAAATGGTGGTGGACAATTAAACATCGAACAGGAGGAGGAGGCTCCATGAACATCCCCATCCTCAATGATGGTGGAGCCCAGCACGTGAGTGCAAAAGACAAGGTTGAAGCGTTTGCAACCATCTTCAGCCAGAAGTGCCGAGTGGATGATCCATATCGGCCTCCTCCTGAGGTCCCCAAAATTACAGAAGCCAGTCTTCAGTCAATTCGATTCACTCCACGTGATGTCAAGAAACGGCTGGGCGCACTGGATACAGTAAAGGCTATGGGCCCCGACAACATCCCGGCTGTAGTTGCTGAAGACTTGTGCTCCAGAACTAGCCGCGCCTCTAGCCAAGCTGTTCCAGTACAGCTACAACACTGGCATCTAACAGACAGTATGGAAAACTGCCCAGCTATGTCCTGTCCACAAAAAGCAGGACAAATCCAATCCGACCAATTACCACCCCATCAGTCTACTCGCAATCATCAGCAAAGTGATGGAAGGTGTCGTCGACAGTGCTATCAAGCGGCACTTACTCACCAATAACCTGCTCACTGATGCCCAGTTTGGGTTCCACCAAGACCACTCGGCTCCCGACCTCATTACAGCCTTGGTCCAAACATGGACAAAAGAGCTTAATTCTAGAGGTGAGGTGAGAGTGACTGCCCTTGACATCAAGGCAGCATTTGACTGAGTGTGGCATCAAGGAACCCTAGTAAAACTGAAGTCAATGGGAATCGGGGGGAAAACTCTCCACTGGCTGGAGTCATACCTAGCACAAAGGACGATAGTTCTGGTGGTTGGAGGTCAATCATCTCAGCCCCAGGACATCGCTGCAGGAGTCCCTCAGGGCAGTGTCCTAGGCCAAACCATCTTCAGCTGCTTCATCAATGACCTTCCCTCAATCCTAAGGTCTGAAGTGGTGAAGTTCGCTGATGATTGCACAGTGTTCAGTTCCATTTGCAATTCCTCAGATAAGGGAGCAGTCCATGCCCGAATGCAACAAGACCTGGACGACATTCAGGCTTGGGCTGGTAATTGGAACGTAACATTCGCGCCACACAAGTGCCAGGCAATGATTATCTCCAACAAGGGAGAGTCGAACCACCTCTCCTTGACTTTCAACAGTATTACCATCATCGCATCCCCCACCATCAACATTCTGGGGGTCACCATTGACCAGAAACTTAACTGATCCAGCCACATTAATACTGTGGCTACCAGAGCAGGTCAGAGGCTGGATATGTTGCAGCGAGTGATTCACCTACTGATTCTCCAAAGCCTTTCTACCATCTACAAGGCACAAGTCAGGAGTGTGATGGAATACACTCCACTTGCCTGGATGAGTGCAGCTCCAACAACACTCAAGAAGCTCGACACCATCCAGGACAAAGCAGCCCACTTGATTGGCACCCCATCCACCACCTTAAACATTCACTCCCTCCACCACCGGCGTACCGTGGCTGCAGTGTGTACCATCTACAAGATGCACTGCAGGAACTCGCAAAGGCTTCTTCAGCAGCACCTCCCAAACCCGCAACCTCTTCCACCAAGAAGGACAAGGGCAGCAGGCGCATGGGAACACCACCACCTCCAAGTTCCCTTCCAAGTCACACACCATCCTGACTTGGAAATATATCGCCGTTCCTTCATCGTCGCTGGGTCAAAATCCTGGAACTCCCTCCCTCACGGCACTGTGGGAGTACCTTCATCACACGGACTGCAGCGGTTCAAGAAGGCGGCTCACCACCACCTTCTCAAGGGCGATTAGGGATGGGCAATAAATGCCGGCCTTGCTAGCGATGCCCACATCCCAGGAACAAAGATAAAATCACTTCGATCTATGGAATTCAATTTGCCATTTACCCTCCCACCCTGCAAATTGTTTAAGTCTTCCTGTAGATTGGTACAGTCCTCCTCATTATTAGCTACAGCCCCGCCTCATGAATGGAACTCACAAACTGCATATTCACATGCTCAAGAATATATAAGCATGTCATTGAAACTTTGTCTGTGTGCACAAAGTCTACCTCGTCAGTTGCAGTGGAGTCATTGCTAGTTATTTGCAGCAAGGCTGTATCAGAAGATATTTTACACTGCTGTATTCTTTGTTTGAAGTCAAAATATCAGCAATATTTGTGTCTTGCCTCAATTGCTCAGTTCAATATTTACAGAGTGGAGTATCCAAGTGGAGTGAGTCATTGAGATCGAACTGCAACCTCTGTATAAGACACACTTCCCTGTAACATGCTGGCAGGGGATTTCCACTCCTGTACTTGCTGACCTGGCATTTTCTGCTGATTAAAATTAGTGAAGGGAACTCATTGGCTACGGAGCTCACAAGCGGTAACCAGCTCGCTATTTAATGGCTCCAAATAGAGCATTATATTTTACCGCTTTTATTTATGTACTTGTTCTCAGGAGGTGGGCGCGTTGGCAAGGCTGGCATTTATTGCCCATCAATAGCTGCCTTGAGAAGGGGCGGTGGGCCCTTGAGAAGGGGGTGGTGGGCCCTTGAGAAGGGGGCGGGGGGCCCTTGAGAAGGGGCGGTGGGCCCTTGAGAAGGGGGCGGTGGGCTGTCTTGAGAAGGGGCGGTGGGCCCTTGAGAAGGGGCGGTGGGCAGTCTTGAGAAGGGGTGGTGGGCCCTTGAGAAGGGGGCGGTGGACCCTTGAGAAGGGGGCGGGGGGCCCTTGAGAAGGGGGTGGTGGACCCTTGAGAAGGGGGCGGTGGGCCCTTGAGAAGGGGGCGGGGGGCCCTTGAGAAGGGGGCGGTGGGCTGTCTTGAGAAGGGGGCGGTGGACCCTTGAGAAGGGGGCGGGGGGCCCTTGAGAAGGGGGCGGTGGGCCCTTGAGAAGGGGGCGGTGGGCCCTTGAGAAGGGGCGGTGGGCCCTTGAGAAGGGGCGGTGGGCCCTTGAGAAGGGGCGGTGGGCCCTTGAGAAGGGGCGGTGGGCTGTCTTGAGAAGGGGGCGGGGGGCCCTTGAGAAGGGGGCGGTGGACCCTTGAGAAGGGGCGGTGGGCCACCTTGAGAAGGGGGCGGGGGGCCCTTGAGAAGGGGCGGTGGGCCCTTGAGATGGGGGCGGTGGGCCCTTGAGATGGTGGCGGTGGGCTGTCTTGAGAAGGGGGTGGTGGGCCACCTTGAGATGGTGGCGGTGGGCTGCCTTCTCCTTCAACCGCTGCAGTCCGTGTGCTGAAGGTACTCCCACAATGCTGTTGAGTAGGGAGTTCCAGGATATTGACCCCTCAGTGATGAAGCAACGGCAATGGGCCAGAAATTCGGCTGTTGTCGGGTGAGTACGCGCTGTGTACTCACCCGTAAGGCCACCTGAGGTGCCGGTTTCCTGCATGCACTGCGCATGCGCGGGAAACCGGAACTTCCGTTCCCCTGAAGGGAGGGGTTCAGAAGTTGAATGCGTGCGCGGGAGAGGCTGCGCGCACGCAGCGAACTTCAGGTTTTTTTTCAGGTTTCTCCGGGAGGGTAAGTATGGAGAAGCTGCACTTTTAAAAAGGAGGCGCAAGGCCTGTTTTTAACAAGGTAAGTGGTTAATTAATTACAATTTAAACATCTTTTCAACAGGTTTATCTTTTTTCGATACTTTAAAGAAAGGTAAGTTTATTTTTAGCGCCGTTAAAAAGTATAATTACATTTTTCAAAAATTTAAATTTTTGTTTAAAGTAGTTAATTTATGTAACTTATAGTTATTTAAAAAATGTGTTGTTTTAAAAAAAATTTATTTGAAGTTTTAGTGTGGTTTTAGGGCCGATCTCTAGTCATAGATTTGACAGGTCTTCCTGTCAAATCTATGAATGAAGATTCCCTGCTAGGATTGGCTCTCCATGGCCCACGTGATCCCAGGGGACGCTTCGAACTAACTGCGCCCCTGGGATACGCAAGCACTGCGCGCCGGCAGCTGCAGGAGGCCCAGGACCCGAATTCCTCGTGGGCCCAAAGCACAACTGCAGGCGCGGTGGGCAAGTACGCGCGCGATGCTTGCACCCGCAGGAAGCCGGAGAGCTGAATTTCTGGCCCATTATGTATCCAAGTCAGGATGGTGTGTGACTTGGAGAGGAACTTGGAGGTGATGGTATTCCCATGATTTTGCTGCTTTTTATTAAACTCTATTTGAAATGAAATACATGAATCAACAGGCCACTGTTGGCATTTGCTAAATCCAGTCTTCTATCGAACTGAAGGATATGGACACTGGGGGTAAATTGGTTTTGGGCGATAGGCCAAAATGGAGTGATAATGAATTGGGAGCCCGTTTTACACACTATTAGAATTCCAAGTCAACGGGAAATAAATGGGAGGAGGGTAAAACAGACTGCCGATTCGCTATCACCCATTTTCATCCAACCGAACAGCTCCAAGTTCACTCCCACTGTTCCTCTTAGTAGTGGGACGGTGACACTACCAACAGGAGTGAAGATCCAACGGTCAAATCTCAGGTTCCCTGCTATAGTGCTGAGAAACGTGTTTTAATGTGTAAATATACACACGGCTGGAACCCTGTCTCACCAAACACAAGGCCCTGTTACACTATCAAGGTAGAAAGCTCCGTTCCCACAATTCACCAGTCCTGCACTGAAAACAGTCAAAGTGACTCCTGTGAGAAGGAGTTCGTTAAAAAAGAAACTGCAATTCTCCTCTCCTCCCAAGAAATGATATTAAAAAATCCTTTGAAGAATTGAGTATGGATGATCAAGACAAATATATTTATTCTATGAAAGGTCACCGACCTGAGACGTTAACTCTGTTTCTCTCTCCCAGATGCTGCCGAGTGTTTCCAGCATTTGCTGTTTTTGTTTCAGATTTCCAGCACCTGCAGTATTTTGCTTTTCTATTTATTCTAATGCTGACTTTGATCTGAGCTTGGGTATGTGAGAATGTGCCAGATTGTATCAATGATATTTCTATGGTCAGACTACAAGAGCACAAGAGAAGCAACGGATGAGGAAGGCCGTCCACAGAAACCTCTCGCTGCCACGCTGTGGAGACACAAATGATACTCTTGCAATTCCATTGTTCTTCCAACGTCCTTCAATCCCTAGATCGAAAGGATTTATCTTTGCTCATCGACACTGAGCCCTGGTGGCTCCTGCCTGCACAGTGTGTCTCTGCTGCTCATTCTATTCTTTATGTTCCACCTCATCAACACCAGGACCTTCCCAGTCACAGCTTCCTCTCACCGCACTGAGCGACCTGCATCATCTAAATCTGTGGAAACAATATTCAGTGAGCGAGTGGTCACTCTATGGAACAGGCTCCCTAGGGAGACGCTGGAAGCAGGTAGTATTGATTCATTCCAATACAAATGAGATAGATTTATTTCAGAAAATAACATTTTGGGATACGGTCTTTGATTAATTTGAGACATGACATGTGGTGAGTGTAACAGGCTCGGGAGGGACAGGTGACTGTGGACCTCTGGATTCCAAAGCTCTCCACCACTGGGGGTTTCCTCACCTCATGTCTGGGTCTGTTGTAGACTCACTGATAGAGATTGGTTGCTGTGATTAGTCAACAACGCCATTATTGTATCAAGGGACTCCAAGGATGGTAGAAGGTGAGCTAGATGGACTGTGGTCTTTTTTGTACAGCTTCCTATGGTGCTAAACGACAACACACCGTGAATGTCATGACTGCTCATGGCTCACATGGCATCGAGAGCAGCAGTTATCCAGCGGGTGGCTTGTGCCCTCTACACCCTAACATGAAGCACCAGATTCTAACTGATCACAACAGGCATCTTTTATTTAATTTGTTCATGGGATGTGGGCATCGCTGGCAAGGCCAGCATTTATTGCCCATCCCTAGTTGCCCTTGAGAAGGTGGTGGTGAGCCGCCTTCTTGAACTGCTGCAGTCCGTGTGGTGATGGTGCTCCCACAGTGCTGTTAGGGAGGGAGTTTCAGGATTTTGACCCAGCGACAATGAAGGAACGGCCGATATATTTCCAAGTCAGGATGGTGTGTGACTTGGAGGGGAACTTGGAGGTGGTGGTGTTCCCATGCACCTGCTGCCCTTGTCCTTCTAGGTGGAAGAGGTCGCGGGTTTGGGAGGTGCTGCCGAAAAAGCCTTGGTGAGTTCCTGCAGTGTATCTTGTAGATGGTACACACTGCAGCCACGGTACGCCGGTGGTGGAGGGAGTGAATGTTTAAGGTGGTGGATGGTTGCCAATCAAGCGGGTTGCTTTGTCTTGGATGGTGTCGAGCTTCTTCAGTGTTGTTGGAGCTGCACTCATCCAGGCAAGTGGAGTGTATTCCATCACACTCCTTACTTGTGCCTTGTAGATGGTGGAAAGGCTTTGGAGAGTCAGGAGGTGAGACACTCGCCTCAGAATACCCAGCCTCTGACCTGCTCTTGTTGCCACAGTATTTATGTGGCTGGTCCAGTTAAGTTTCTGGTCAATGGTGACCCCCCAGGATATTGATGGTGGGGGATGCGGCGATGGTAATGCCGTTGAATGTCAAGGGGCGGTGGTTAGACTCTCGCTTGTTGGAGCTAGTCATTGCCTGGCACTTGTGTGGCGCGAATGTTACCTGCCACTTATCAGCCCAAGTCTGAATGTCATCCAGGTCTTGCTGCATGCGGGCATGGACTGCTTCATTATCTGAGGAGTTGCAAATAACACTGAACACTGTGCAGTCATCAGCGAATATCCCCACTTTTGACCTTATGATCGAGGGAAGGTCATTGATGAAGCAGCTGAAGATGGTTGGGCCTAGGACACTGCCCTGAGGAACTCCTGCAGCGATGTCCTGGGGCTGTGATGATTGACCTCCAACCACCACAACCATCTTCATTTGTGCTAGGTATGACTCCAGCCAGTGGAGAGTTTTCCCCCCGATTCCCATTGACTTCAGTTTAACTAGGGCTCCTTGATGCCACACTCGGTCAAATGCTGCCTTGATGTCAAGGGCAGTCACTCACACCTCACCTCTGGAATTCAGCTCTTTTGTCCATGTTTGGACCAAGGCTGTAATAAGGTCTGGAGCCGAGTGGTCCTGGTGATACCCAAACTGGGCATCAGTGAGCAGGTTATTGGTAAGTGCCGCTTGATAGCACTGTCGACGACACCTTCCATCACTTTGCTGATGATTGAGAGTAGACTGATGGGCAGTAATTGGCTGGATTGGATTTGTCCTGCTTTTTGTGGACAGGGCATACCTGGGCAGTTTTCCACATTGTTGGATAGATGCCAGTGTTATAGCTGTACTGGAATAGCTTGGCTAGAGGCATGGCTAGTTCTGGAGCACAAGTCTTCAGCATGACAGCCGGGATGTTGTCGGGGCCCATAGCCTTTACTGTATCCAGTGCGCTCAGCCGTTTCTTGATATCACATGGAGGCCGATATGGATCATTCACTTGGCACTTCTGGCTGAAGATGGTTGCAAATGCTTCAGCTTTGTCTTTTGCACTCACGTGCTGGGCTGCACCATCATTGAGGATGGGGATATTCATGGAGCCTCCTCCTCCCGTTAGTTGTTTAATGGTCCACCACCATTCATGACTGGATGTGGCAGGACTGCTGAGCTTTGATCTGATCCGTTGATTGTGGGATTGCTTAGCTCTGTCTATAGCATGCTGCTTCTGCTTTTTAGCATGCATGTAGTCCTGTGTTGGAGCTTCCCCAGGTTGGCACCTCATTTTTAGGTACGCCTGGTGCTGCTCCTGGCATTCTCTTCTACACTCCTTATTGAACCAGGGTTGGTCCCCTGGCAGGATTGTAATGGTCAATCCCCCTCAGAATGTTATATGTTTCAATGAGATCACCTCTCATTCTTCTAAACTCCAGAGAGCATAGGCCCAATCTACTCAATCTCTCCTCATAGGACAGCCCTCTCATCCCAGGAATCAATCTAGTGAACCTTTGTTGCACCACCTCTATGGCAAGTATGTCCTTCCTCAGATAAGGAGACCAAAACTGTGCACAGTACTCCAGGTGTGGTCTCACCAAGGCCCTGTACAATTGTAGCAAGACTTCCTTACTCTTCCTTACCAACATGCCATTCGCCTTCTTTATTGCTTGCTGTATCTGTATGCTAGCTTTCTGTGTTTCCTGTACGAGGACACCTAAATCTCTCTGAACACCAACATTTAATATCTTCTCACTATTTAAAAAATATTCTGTTTTTCTATTCTTCCTACCAAAGTGAATAACCTCCCATTTGCCCACATTATACTCCATCTGCCACCTTATTGCCCACTCACTTAACCTGTCTCGATCCCTTTGCAGGCTCTTTGTGTCCTCTTCACAGCTTACTTTCCCGTAATGTAAATATAAATCTGGAAATAAAAACCTGGTACCAGTAAAAGTGACCATGAAGCTGTCGGATTGTCGTAAAAACCCAACTGGTTCACGAATGTCCCTTTAGGGAAGGAAACCTGCCGTCCTTACCCGGTCTGGTCTGTATGTGATTCCAGACCAGACCAGTGTGGTTGACTCTAACTGCCCTCTGAAGTGACCCAGCCAGCCAGCCAGCCAGTTGTATCAAACCACGACCTTGGAGACCCACCACCACCTTCTCTGGGCAATTAGGGATTGCCAGCGATGCCCACATCCTGAGAATAAAATACACAAATTGAACACAATAGAAATGCTGTGATAAACTGTACAAAGAAATCATCAGCTTACCGCCTTCTCAGATGTCAGGTACAAGTGACTTGAGTCCAATGGGTCAAACACTACTTTGTGATGAATTGGGGTTTCTTCTTTCAGTTCAAACAGAACTATTGGGCGAATTAATTTCATATTTCTATCCATAACCAGCTGCAAAAAATAACAAAGTTAATAAATCTGCAACTAGAACAACATGAATATTATCCCCTGGCCAATATTTATCCCTCAAATACAATCACTAAAACTGATGATCTGGTCATTATCTCACTATCTCTTTGTGGGAGCTTGCTGTGCGCAAATTGGCGGCCACGTTTCCTTCCATTCCAACAGTGACCACACTTCAAAAGGCTGTTACGCGCTTTGGGAAGTCCAGAGGTGGTGAAAGGGCCTATAGAAATGCAAGTCTTTCTTTACTTCGTTTTATTTCCGTTTTAAGTGAAGTAAAATGCATAAAGTTGCGGAGTGGGGAGGGGGGGCATGGGGAGTGGGGCAGGTCCAGAGACGGTCAGGTCTAGTAACACTGAGGGTCATTGTAAAATATCAGATTGCAGGATTACAATTGTGTCAAGCACCAAATAGTAATTTGCAGCATCTTGTGTGACTGTTGTTGTAAATTAACTGACTGCTGCTCTGTTGCCCACTAGCCCAGTTACACAAGATTACTGGCATCAATTAACAGCCAATAGTAAAACGGGCTTCTCACACATGACATCTATTCAACCAATCGCATGTGGCGTTTCAACTGAGGTACGCTTTCTGGAGGGTTTGTCATGTTTAAGAGAGAGGACGGAGAGAGAGAGAGAGGGTAAAGAGAGAGAGAGAGAGGGCTGAGACAGAGAGAGAGGGCGGAGAGGGAGAGAGAGGGTAAAGAGAGAGAGAGAGAGGGCTGAGACAGAGAGAGAGGGCGGAGAGAGAGAGGGCGGAGAGAGAGAAAGAGAGAAGGAGAGAGAGAGAGGGTAAAGAGAGAGAGAGAGGGCGGAGAGAGAGAGAGGGCGGAAAGAGAGAGAGAGGGCAAAGAGAGAGAGAGGACGGAGAGAGAGTGCGAGGGCGGATAGAGAGAGAGCAGGAGAGAGAGAGAGAGGAAAGAGAGAGAGAGAGAGGAAAGAGAGAGAGAGGGCGGAGAGAGAGAGAGGGCGGAGAGAGAGAGAGGGCGGAGAGAGAGTGAGAGGGCGGAGAGAGAGTGCGAGGGCGGATAGAGAGAGAGAGAAGGCGGAGAGAGAGAGAGAGGGTGGAGAGAGAGAGAGTGAGGGCAGAGAGAGAGAGAGAGAGAGAGAGAAAGGGCGGAGAGAGAGAGAGGGCGGAGAGAGAGAGAGAGGGCAGAGAGGGGGAGAGAGAGAGAGCGGGGAGAGAGAGAGAGAGGACGGAGAGAGAGTGGGCGGAGAGAGAGAGAGGGCGGAGAGACAGAGA
>CM059434.1:75260776-75350553 GCA_030390025.1 Squalus acanthias | reverse complement strand
ACACTGTCCCATCAAACACTCCCAGGGCAGGTACAGCACGGGATAGATACAGAGTAAAGCTCCCTCTACACTGTCTGTAAGGGATTCTGACCCTGCGTGTCTCGCAGCCTGTGAGATTCACGCGGCTCTGTGCAGCCTGTATGTCAGTGCGGGTCTAGGCCTTGTTGCCTGTTCTGGTCTCCAGCCAGTCTGGGAACACTAGACACACCTGTGAGTGGTTCGAATCACTCGCCCTTACGGTTCTAGACACTGGACTTAGATGCGAGAGCAGTAATGGAGATGAAACTCATGTAGACTCGGTTGAATGGTACGAAATGGAAAATCTTTATTGCATGATACTTAAGATTATGAAATACATGTCATAAGCACAGATTAATGACAGTACAATCTTACAAGCAGTTATATAGTCGATCTTAGGGAAACGAGGAACGAACGGCACATAGTAAATAGGGGCACACATTACAAATATCCTTAATCCTTAAACCCTCCCCTATCAATATCTATCCTAACTAGATTCGTAGGATTTCGAGACTCATGCTCACCACTCGTGATAACTCGGAGAAATTCCGAATAGCTGATCGGATGTTTTTCACCGCAGCACCCACGTGTCGGTCAGGAGATCTCCTGGTCCCACTTGTTTACTTGCTTCTGCTGCTCCGGCTAGCAGGCTGGACCGTCTGCTGTGATGAAGACCTGTGTTGGTTGGTTTAACAGGTACTTTTCCGAGCACAGTTCAATATCATCGATGCGATATGTTCTTTGCAAGTTCGAAGAAGTCTTCCTGGCAAGGAAAACTTGGCTATTCGACCTACAGGCGCGGTCGGGATTTACTGACCGTGGCGATGGATATGGTCTTCCTCTCTTCTCATCTCATCTCATCTCATCTCATCTCATCTCGGGCCTTTGGTTCCGCTGCCAGTTACCAACATAGGTCTTCGTTACGCGACACGAGGTAGATCCGAACGGATCAGAAAGTTCAACAGTCTTTTTCAAAGAGTCAACAGGCAAGCAGGAGCCCGACTACGAGTGCACAGGAGCAGCCACGAGGTTACGAAATAAGAGCACAGGATAAGAGCACAGGAGCAGCCACGATGATAAGAGTCGATCGGATAAGAGAAAGATGGACGGTTTGGAGCCTGCAATTATAGTGCAAAATCTTCCGTTTCCCGCCCAACCTTAATGTCCATTCTTTTGTTTAGGGTCTGGCGCTCAAATGTCTTGTATGGGTGATTTCCGTTCTTAATGGGTTTCGGGGCTACTCGTAAATGTCTGAGTACCTGTTAATATTTCTCCCATTGTTAAATCGGTCGGTGTTCTCCCTGGAGGGGTTGTGGGGCTTCCAAGTGTTTTGTATAACTACCTGCTAACGGCTCTCTCATCGTAGAGTCGTTGGGATTTTACATATCAATGTCTTTTGGATGGGCTCTTGATTACTCGGTACAATAGCTTTCATTCGTACCTGGGAGACCGATTTCAGTATTTATGTGTATACTGCAAACCCATAATGTCTCGTGTATTATCTTCACTGTGCTGAATCTTAATCGATCTTGCACAAATGTTTATTGGAACGCCATCTTGTCTGCCTGTTGAAAAGTCTAGAATGTTCTGTCACGAGGTGCGGCGGCCATTTTACAGGCTGCTTGTGTCCACTTTAAACCTGGCAGCATTCTGCTGAAATAAAAGCTGTTTGAACGAAACTCTGTGTTTTCTCCTTATTAATAAAATCGCGATATATTGCGAATTCTACAGTCCCTCCTGTTGATGCGAATAACTCCGCTTATCGTATCAAAAATCATAGTGGTGAGCAATATTATCTCGATTTCTCTCCGAATCCAGCAAATTAATCCCATAACTTTAACCTAGCTAGGGTCTCTGTGTCGTCCTTATTTCCCAAGAAAATTACATTTTATATCACCGTAGGCATTATTTGCCCTTAAACTTACACCACTTGTTTTCCTTCCCGGCGTAACCAGGCCGATGCCTCTCGTATCACCTGTATATTCATCTTTTATTCAGGGAAAGGAAAAACAAAACCCAAAACCAAACAATCAATTCTAACTGTAATACCATCACCAAAATAATCAACACCAACTCTTAAAACATGTCGAATTCCCAACGTATTTACAATCTCTGAAAATCATGATTGAGTACAAACTTCCGCGGCGCACGTGGCGAGCGGGAGTGACGCCATTTTCCGATTACACGGTGCTTTCATCGTGCACGCGCACGTAACGTTCTCGCCACTCTCCCGTGTTTTCATGCTTGGTGAGGCGTTTGTCTCTTTTACAATGTACGACCAATAGGTACACTACAATGAAAACTTGGCATCCGACTAAAATGTGGGAGGCTATTCTGATCCATGAAGGCACTTCAATATTAGTGAACAGATTTCACCACGGTGGAACTACTATATCCAGAATGTCTGTTCCTATTTCGACAGTTTTCTGCTCTAATGTGTAAAAATGTTTCTGTGACACCGCGACGGCTTTTAAAAGTTTGGTGAGGTGTTCAGGGAGAGGGGGAATGAGGTATCCAAAATGCGCGACGAATCGCTGCAAGTCGGTGAAATTCTCTTTTACTGTGAGATGAACAGTGGATGGTTCAGGGATTGGGATAATTCGCTGTTGTGCTACTTGAACTTCCGCCCTGGGTTTAAAACAGAAACTGCTGTCACTCACCGGACACCGGCTACGGTTTCCATGCTGGTAGTGTTGCGCTGCAGTGGTAACACAATATGTTCCACCCCCGATGTATGCTACCTGCGGAGGCACATGATCTTGTGCCATTGCCTCCATGGTGCAATTCATGGACTTGGCGCCAGTCGTTCTGAACCCGCACTGTGGTGTTAAAAAGGCATTCAAGTGCTGGGGGCACAGTATTATGTGTGCTCCCCTGCCACGACAACCAGAGAGATCTGTACCTGTCATCGTTTGCTCCCAGCGGATGACGTAAGGTGGAACCGCTGCATAACGAATGTGGGCTCCCCCCTGAATGACACCAATGTTCTCTACCCGATACACCGGGGCGGGCTTTGCTGTGTCGCCCAAAACCGGCATGCGTAATACTATTCCCATAATAGTATGGTTTGAACGTCCGCAGTCCACGGGGACTGGGTAAGCTTCTGAAGCTAGCCTGAGCTGGCACGGACTTAATGCGTTCTGAAAAGGGTGGAGCGCCCGCAGGTGTTTGTTATTTATCCAGGACGGAACCAAACCTTGTTTTAAATCCTCCAAATTACTGCGGCCCTCGCCCAGTAACCACGCACACCTCGTTCTGCGCAGCTTGATCGGATGCATTCCGATCTTCCCTAATCAGGGCATTTACCGTCTTTGCATGTTTCTCCAACTCTGCTATAATTTCCTTTAAATGGAGAGTCATGGCTTGGTCCTCGTGTAAACCTGACCCTACCACTTTATTCTCATCTGTTAGAATGTCTTTTAATTGTGTCTTTAAACCATTAATCTGGGTCTGCAGCTCCACACTGTCTAGAGCGTTGACCACAGATGTACCCGTGTTAAAAGCAGTGAACGCATCGTTCACCAAACCCCTTCTTTGCCTCCCTGCTTGATTCAGAACTTCCTGTGGTGCGGTGTACAAACTTGTTTTATCAATTTCCGCGAAATCGAATTCGTAAAATTGTCTGAACATCTTGGTCAACAGGACCTGATACAACTGTTCCGTCTTTTTGGGGCACCACTCTGGTAACCGCACCTCGGTGAGATTTAAAATCACCGAGGCCACCGCGTAATGTACCCCCTGAAATAGTATCTGGTCTGTGGGGACCAGTACCAAACCATTCCCGGGTCCCTTACTAGTTTTAGGGCACCCTTCTTCCTCAGCTAGAACCACCGGAATCGTGGGCGGGGCTTTGCGTGGGCGCGTAATGAGCTCAGTGGCATTTACTGGGATCGGGGAGAATGGGGCTCCGCACCCCCTGGTGCTCGCATCCCACCTCATCCCCTGTCCGTTATCCTGCCATTGATTAATGAAAAATATGGAGATGCCTTTGGGGCAAACGTACTTTGACCCCCACATACATACATAAATTCCCTCGTCCGGTTCCCACCATTTGTCCCAACAGACTTTCACTTGTCCGTTTGTCCCCGTAATTGTCCGATGGGTATTATTACCCAGTCGTTCCCACTCGACCGAAGAGTTCCTCATAGTTTTGCTCAGCTTACGCAGCCACCACCATCGGCTCAATGGGACATTCCCACTACAAGTCAAACAAATCCGTTTGCCGACGGTGACGCTGATCCTGGGTGCGATGATCCTTACTTTGGGGCACATTAAAGAAGTCTCTTTGTAGGCAAACCCCGATGTGTTAGAATACTCCGTTGAGTTCGTTCCCAGCCATCCTGGCCACCTTCCCTTGTGGAAATAGGTGCTGGTCTCCTCTGCCTCCCGTCTTCCGGTCCCATCCACCGCGATGGGGGCCGTGTCCCCGGAACATCCAAACACCACGACATCCTTGGTGCGGCCTCGATAGGCCAATCCACATCCGATTGCCGCGAGCAATACTAGAATTCGTTCCATCCTTCCTTGGTTCCTGTGATCAGATAGAATGAGGTAGCCAGCCTCGCAAGAGTCTCTGGCTTCTGTGAAGGGTGAGCGGGTCCCCTGACCTCGTCTCACGTAAACTTCCACGTTCGCTGTATAAACTTCAACTAAACCTATCTTTAAAGCTCCCATCATTTTATCGTTTTCTGTTAAAAACACTACAATCTTAACCTTATTAAAAAAACTATAAACTTAACCTTGAACTATAAACTTAAAACTTAAAACTAATAACTTTACAGTGCCGCCCGTTCTCAGGGCGGCCCCTTTAAATTCTGAGAAGGCTGCTGCGAGCTCTTCCCGACGGTGGGAGGGCACTGACCCTTCCCTTTGATCTGCCGCAGCCTGTTGCTGCTGCGATGTGGCCGGCCTGTATCTGGGTTATCTTAACCTTAACTCTACGCCTTGGGGCAGTCTGGGGACATGACCACATCCTCCTGGGCTGGGGTTCTCTACTTGACCTACGGGGAGTTGCTATGGGCGGGGGTTCCGTGACGGACGGACCGGGTTCCGAGACTTCCATCGGGATGACCTGGGGTTCCACCACAGTCGCTGGCTCCGCCTCCGCTGACTCCGCCTCCCTAACCTCGGGGCTTGCAGTTTGTGGCTCCGCCCTGCTCGGCCCAGCAGGCGGCCCTTCACTCGTGATCTCTGCCTCCCCCGAGGACGGGACGTTCAAAGCGGGCGGCCACATCTCTGGGAGCCACACCGGTACTCTCTGTGCTCCCATAGCGGCTGGCCCTGCCTCCCCTAGCTCCTCCCTCCTGTCTTCGGGACCTGCAGCTTGTGTGTCCACCCTGTGTGGATCTCTACCTGCAGCCCCCATTCCTTCCAGACCGTTCCTGAGAAACCACCCGTCGTCATCACTATTCTCATCTGCACTGTCCTCATCTGACCCGGGTACCCTGAATTCTTCCTCATCTAACCCCCAATTCCAGAAAAACGCTGCATGATCGTCCGGGATGTCCCTTCCCCTGATGCAAGCTGCTATGCCTGCCTGTGTGCCTTGTGGTCCTACCTGGGGCTGTGCTTTCCCACTGGCGGGATTTACCCCTGTAGTTTTCCCTTGCGCACCTGGCTGGTACAGTTTGCACTGGTTTGCATCCTCATACTCCCGGCTTTTGGCTACCCTGTAGGCTGCTTTTATCTCTCTAAGCTGCCCTTCTAGCCTGAGCACGTCTAACTTTCCCATTGATCGGGCGTTCTCCTCCTGCAGGGCCTGCTCTCTAAGCTGCCCTTCCAGCCCATCTATTTTCCCTATTAAGCGGGCGTTCTCCTCCCGCAAGGCCTGCTCTTTTAACCTGGCCTCCTCACCGCAGACCCCCTCCTGTGCGTGTCTTTTAAAAGGACACAGGTAGGCAGGCTGCGTGGGCTCTAGTCATTGGGTACTATTAGACGGTCCTGCGGCACCTACGGGGCCGGTTGCGACTGCCTCCTGTCCACGTGCACTCAAGATTAGATTGCGCATGGCTCCTAACACTACTTCGATGTCGTCGGGAGGGGTGGGTGCCTTAGCTTCCTTAGCCGGGACAGGCGCCTGGGCTCGGACCGCGGGATTTTTATCCTTGGAATCCTTCCAAGGGTTCCTGCAATGCTTGCGCCAGTGCCCTGTCTTCCCACACCCGTAGCAAGCATTACCTGCCTGTGGGGCGCGATTACCCTCCTGATGCCACTCTCTTTGATACGGGGCTGCGGGTCGTACCTCATGTACTCTTCCCTTAAGGGGACGTGTTGCCATACCCCTTATATTGCGATATCCTAACGTGAGTCGATTCAAGACCGACTCTTCCGTAATGTTGGGGTCATTGGGATCAAACCATGCTTTTGCCTGCTCTCTGACGGCTGGTAAACTGTTGGCTATTATGCACCTAAGCCAATGAGTTAAAGCGGTGCCTTCCACATCTTCGCGCTCGGGCGCACCTAGGCAGCTGCGCTCATATACTGGCCACAGCCTGTCGGCAAAAACCTTCGGGGGTTCTCCCTCCATCTGCACTGTCTGTCCCACTCTAGCAAACGGACCTTCATCGTTCGCCCCCAACACTTCCAGGACCTCATCCCTCAATTCCTCATAAGTCTTGGTTCCCCTCTTGCTCTCGCCTGAGAGACACTGAAGAACCGAGCTGTCTAGTGAGAACAGCAGCATTTTTGCTGTCTCCCCATCATCGCAGCCGTTAATGGCTGCGGCTTGCTCAACTTCTCTGAAATGTACGGAAGGGTCGTCTGACTCGGTCAGCTTCCGTACGTGATTTATCATAGCTCTCAGCTGGTGTGAGCTGTGAGGCAACACAAGCTGTCCGAGGAGATCCCCCGGTTCTTCCCCACCGTTTCTGTTTGGGCCCCTTTTAATACCCGTTACTGGATACAACGGTCCCTTTCCTACTTCTTTTTCAATGGGCTCTTTTGTTTCTTCCATTGCTTCCTCCCTTACCCAGGTTTCCGAATAGCTGGGTGGCGCGGAGGGCGCAGTGGCTACTACTTCTTCTGCTTTACTTGGTGGGGATTTCTTAAACTTCTCACCTACTAACGGCTGGTGTGCTGACGGACTGATCAGGCACACCATGCCGTTCGCTTTGTTTACGGCCTTCTTGAGGTGCTCTATCTCCCTTTGGCAGGCGCTATGGTCGGCTCCCTCAAACTTATCCTCAAGGGCCAACTTATATGCCGCCCTAACCCCCGTTAAGCTCTCTTCTTGAGTTCTTATCTGGGCAGCTTGGCGGTTACATCTTTCCTTTAACCTGCTCTCATTCAACTTCGCCTCAGTGACCTGGCACTCGAGATAATCTATCCTTGTTTTAAGGTGACTGGAGACTTCCTGGCTTTCTTGGTGCAACTCATTTAAATTCTTAATGAGCACCTCCCCTCCAGAAACCTTCTCATCCATTTCTCCCTCTAAATGACTGATTCGAGCTACTAGCGCTGTAATGGTCTGGTTTGAAATCTGAACCTGCCTTTTGTAACACATAAGCCAGACTGCTTTCTCAAGTGTCTTTCTATGTTCTTTACTATCTGTCCACCTTTCGGCTGCCTCTAGTGGACTCTTATCCGCTAACAATTCACTTATCCATTTCTTAGTTAGATTAACCTTTCCAAACACATAATCTGCTATCTTTTCCTGCATAACATTTCGTACAGTCATTCCAAAGTCTAACACACTACCCTCTCGCTGCCAGTGTCCTGCCGCGGTCGCCATTTTCTGTAAGGGATTCTGACCCTGCGTGTCTCGCAGCCTGTGAGATTCACGCGGCTCTGTGCAGCCTGTATGTCAGTGCGGGTCTAGGCCTTGTTGCCTGTTCTGGTCTCCAGCCAGTCTGGGAACACTAGACACACCTGTGAGTGGTTCGAATCACTCGCCCTTACGGTTCTAGACACTGGACTTAGATGCGAGAGCAGTAATGGAGATGAAACTCATGTAGACTCGGTTGAATGGTACGAAATGGAAAATCTTTATTGCATGATACTTAAGATTATGAAATACATGTCATAAGCACAGATTAATGACAGTACAATCTTACAAGCAGTTATATAGTCGATCTTAGGGAAACGAGGAACGAACGGCACATAGTAAATAGGGGCACACATTACAAATATCCTTAATCCTTAAACCCTCCCCTATCAATATCTATCCTAACTAGATTCGTAGGATTTCGAGACTCATGCTCACCACTCGTGATAACTCGGAGAAATTCCGAATAGCTGATCGGATGTTTTTCACCGCAGCACCCACGTGTCGGTCAGGAGATCTCCTGGCCCCACTTGTTTACTTGCTTCTGCTGCTCCGGCTAGCAGGCTGGACCGTCTGCTGTGATGAAGACCTGTGTTGGTTGGTTTAACAGGTACTTTTCCGAGCACAGTTCAATATCATCGATGCGATATGTTCTTTGCAAGTTCGAAGAAGTCTTCCTGGCAAGGAAAACTTGGCTATTCGACCTACAGGCGCGGTCGGGATTTACTGACCGTGGCGATGGATATGGTCTTCCTCTCTTCTCATCTCATCTCATCTCATCTCATCTCATCTCGGGCCTTTGGTTCCGCTGCCAGTTACCAACATAGGTCTTCGTTACGCGACACGAGGTAGATCCGAACGGATCAGAAAGTTCAACAGTCTTTTTCAAAGAGTCAACAGGCAAGCAGGAGCCCGACTACGAGTACACAGGAGCAGCCACGAGGTTACGAAATAAGAGCACAGGATAAGAGCACAGGAGCAGCCACGATGATAAGAGTCGATCGGATAAGAGAAAGATGGACGGTTTGGAGCCTGCAATTATAGTGCAAAATCTTCCGTTTCCCGCCCAACCTTAATGTCCATTCTTTTGTTTAGGGTCTGGCGCTCAAATGTCTTGTATGGGTGATCTCCGTTCTTAATGGGTTTCGGGGCTACTCGTAAATGTCTGAGTACCTGTTAATATTTCTCCCATTGTTAAATCGGTCGGTGTTCTCCCTGGAGGGGTTGTGGGGCTTCCAAGTGTTTTGTATAACTACTTGCTAACGGCTCTCTCATCGTAGAGTCGTTGGGATTTTACATATCAATGTCTTTTGGATGGGCTCTTGATTACTCGGTACAATAGCTTTCATTCGTACCTGGGAGACCGATTTCAGTATTTATGTGTATACTGCAAACCCATAATGTCTCGTGTATTATCTTCACTGTGCTGAATCTTAATCGATCTTGCACAAATGTTTATTGGAACGCCATCTTGTCTGCCTGTTGAAAAGTCTAGAATGTTCTGTCATGAGGTGCGGCGGCCATTTTACAGGCTGCTTGTGTCCACTTTAAACCTGGCAGCATTCTGCTGAAATAAAAGCTGTTTGAACGAAACTCTGTGTTTTCTCCTTATTAATAAAATCGCGATATATTGCGAATTCTACATGTCCCATCAAACACTCCCAGGACAGGTACAGCACGGGATAGATACAGAGTAAAGCTCCCTCTACACTGTCCCATCAAACACTCCGAGGGCAGGTACAGCACGGGTTAGATACAGAGTAAAGCTCCCTCTACACTGTCCCATCAAACACTCCCAGGGCAGGTACAGCACGGGTTAGATACAGAGTAAAGCTCCCTCTACACTGTCCTCATCAAACACTCCCAGGGCACATACAGCACGCGTTAGATACAGAGTAAAGCTCCCTCTACACTGTCCTCATGAAACACTCCCAGGGCAGGTACAGCACGGGTTAGATACAGAGTAAAGCTCCCTCTACACTGTCCCATCAAACACTCCCAGGGCAGGTACAGCACGGGTTAGATACAGAGTAAAGCTCCCTCTACACTGTCCTCATCAAACACTCCCAGGGCACATACAGCACGCGTTAGATACAGAGTAAAGCTCCCTCTACACAGTCCCATCAAACACTCCCAGGGCAGGTACAGCACGGGTTAGATACAGAGTAAAGCTCCCTCTACACTGTCCCATCAAACACTCCCAGGGCAGGTACAGCACGGGTTAGATACAGAGTAAAGCTCCCTCTGCACTGTCCCATCAAACCCTCCCAGGGCAGGTACAACACAGGTTAGATTCAGAGTAAAGCTCCCTCTACACTGTCCTCATCAAACACTCCCAGGGCACGTACAGCACGTGTTAGATACAGAGTAAAGCTCCCTCTACACTGTCTTCATCAAACACTCCCAGGGCAGGTACAGCACGGGTTAGATACAGAGTAAAGCTCCCTCTACACTGTCCCATCAAACACTCCCAGGACACGCACAGCACGAGATAGATACAGAGTAAAGCTCCCTCTACACTGTCCCATCAAACACTCCCAGGACAGGTACAGCACAGTTTAGATGCAGAGTAAAGCTCCCTCTACACTTTCCCATCAAACACTCCCAGGGCAGATACAGCACGGGTTAGATACAGAGTAAATCTCCCTCTGCACTGTCCCATCAAACACTGCAAGGACAGGTACAGCACGGGTTAGAAAGAGTGTAAAGCTCCCTCTACACTGTCCCATCAAACACTCCCAGGGCAGGTACAGCACGGGATAGATACAGAGTAAAGCTCCCTCCACACTGTCCCATCAAACACTCCCAGGCCAGGTACAGCACAGGATAGATACAGAGTAAAGCTACCTCTACACTGTCCCATCAAACACTCCAAGGGCAGGTACAGCACGGGTCAGATACAGAGTAAAGCTCCCTCTAAACTGTCCCATCAAACACTCCCAGGGCAGGTACAGCACAGGTTAGATACAGAGTAAAGCTCCCTCTGCACTGTCCCATCAAACCCTCCCAGGGCAGGTACAACACAGGTTAGATACAGAGTAAAGCTCCCTCTACACTGTCCTCATCAAACACTCCCAGGGCACGTACAGCACGTGTTAGATACAGAGTAAAGCTCCCTCTACACTGTCTTCATCAAACACTCCCAGGGCAGGTACAGCACGGGTTAGATACAGAGTAAAGCTCCCTCTACACTGTCCCATCAAACACTCCCAGGGCAGGTACAGCACGGGTTAGATACAGAGTAAAGCTCCCTCTACACTGTCCCATCAAACACTCCCAGGACAGGGACAGCACGGGATAGATACACAGTAAAGCTCCCTCTACACTGTCCCATCAAACACTCCCAGGGCAGTTACAGCACGGGATAGATACAGAGTAAAGCTCCCTCTACACTGTCCCATCAAACACTCCCAGGACAGGTACAGCACGGGATAGATACAGAGTAAAGCTCCCTCGACACTGTCCCATCAAACACTCCCAGGGCAGGTACAGCACGGGTTAGATACAGAGTAAAGCTCCCACTACACTGTCCCATCAAACACTCCCAGGGCAGGTACAGCACGGGTTAGATACAGAGTAAAGCTCCCTCTACACTGTCCTCATCAAACACTCCCAGGGCACGTACAGCACGTGTTAGATACAGAGTAAAGCTCCCTCTACACTGTACCATCAAACACTCCCAGGACAGGTACAGCACGGGGTTAGATACAGAGTAAAGCTCCCTCTACACTGTCCTCATCAAACACTCACAGGGCACGTACAGCACGTGTTAGATACCGAGTAAAGCTCCCTCTACACTGTCCTCATCAAACACTCCAAGGGCAGGTACAGCACGGGTTAGAGACAGAGTAAAGCTCCCTCTACACAGTCCCATCACACACTCCCAGGGCAGGTACAGCACGGGTTAAATACAGAGTAAAGCTCCCTCTACACTGTCCCATCAAACACTCCCAGG
Source organism: Squalus acanthias (assembly GCA_030390025.1). Lineage (NCBI taxonomy): Eukaryota > Metazoa > Chordata > Chondrichthyes > Squaliformes > Squalidae > Squalus > Squalus acanthias. The sequence continues at coordinate 75,338,818 of CM059434.1, read as the reverse complement.
ACAGGTACAGCACGGGGTTGGATACAGAGTAAAGCTCCCTCTACACTGTCCCATCAAACACTCCCAGGGCAGGTACAGCACGGGATAGATACAGAGTAAAGCTCCCTCTACACTGTCCCATCAAAAACTCCCAGGACAGGTACAGCACAGGACAGATACAGAGTAAAGCTCCCTCTACACAGTCCCATCACACACTCCCAGGGCAGGTACAGCACGGGTTAGATACAGAGTAAAGCTCCCACTACACTGTCCCATCAAACACTCCCAGGGCAGGTACAGCACGGGTTAGATACAGAGTAAAGCTCCCTCTACACTGTCCTCATCAAACACTCCCAGGGCAGGTACAGCACGGGTTAGATACAGAGTAAAGCTCCCTCTACACTGTCCCATCAAACACTCCCAGGGCAGGTACAGCACGGGGTTAGATACAGAGTAAAGCTCCCTCTACACTGTCCCATCAAACACTCACAGGGCAGGTACAGCACGGGTTAGATACAGAGTAAAGCTCCCTCTACACTGTCCTCATCAAACACTCCAGGGCAGGTACAGCACGGGTTAGATACAGAGTAAAGCTCCCTCTACACAGTCCCATCAAACACTCCCAGGGCAGGTACAGCACGGGTTAGATACAGAGTAAAGCTCCCTCTACACTGTCCCATCAAACACTCCCAGGGCAGGTACAGCACGGGGTTGGATACAGAGTAAAGCTCCCTCTACACTGTCCCATCAAACACTCCCAGGGCAGGTACAGCACGGGTTAGATACAGAGTAAAGCTCCCTCTACACTGTCCCATCAAACACTCCCAGGCCAGGTACAGCACGGGTTAGATACAGAGTAAATCTCCCTCTACACTGTCCCATCAAACACTCCCAGGGCAGGTACAGCACGGGTTAGATACAGAGTAAAGCTCCCTCTACACTGTCCTCATCAAACACTCCCAGGGCACATACAGCACGCGTTAGATACAAAGTAAAGCTCCCTCTACACTGTCCTCATGAAACACTCCCAGGGCAGGTACAGCACGGGTTAGATACAGAGTAAAGCTCCCTCTACACTGTCCCATCAAACACTCCCAGGGCAGGTACAGCACGGGTTAGATACAGAGTAAAGCTCCCTCTACACTGTCCCATCAAACACTCCCAGGACAGGTACAGCATGGGTTAGATACAGAGTAAAGCTCCCTCTACACTTTCCCATCAAACACTCCCAGGGCAGGTACAGCACGGGTGAGATTCAGAGTAAAGCTCCCTCTACAGTGTCCCATCAAACACTCCCAGGACAGGTACAGCACGGGATAGATACAGAGTATAGTTCCCTCTACACTGTCCCATCAAACACTCCCAGGGCAGGTACAGCACGGGTTAGATACAGAGTAAAGCTCCCTCTACACTGTCCTCATCAAATACTCACAGGGCAGGTACAGCACAGGACAGATACAGAGTAAAGCTCCCTCTACACTGTCCCATCAAACAATCCCAGGACTGGTACAGCACGGGTTAGAAAGAGAGTAAAGCTCCCCCTACACTCTCCTATCAAACACTCCCAGGGCAGGTACAGCATGGGTTAGATACAGAGTAAAGCTCCCTCTACACTGTCCCATCATACACTCCCAGGGCAGGTACAGCACGGGTTAGATACAAAATAAAGCTCCCTCTAAACTACCACGTCAAACACTCCCCAGAGCAGGTACAGCACGGGTTAGATACAGAGTAAAGCTCCCTCTACACTGTCCCATCAAACACTCCCAGGGCAGGTACAGCACGGGTTAGATACAGAGTAAAGCTCCCTCGACACTGTCCCATCAAACACTCCCAGGGCAGGTACAGCACGTGTTAGATACAGAGTAAAGCTCCCTCCACACTGTCCCATCAAACACTCCCAGGACAGGTACAGCACGGGATAGATACAGAGTAAAGCTTGTCTACACTGTCCCATCAAACACTCCCAGGGCAGGTACAGCACGGGTTCGATACAGAGTAAAGCTCCCTCTACACTGTCCCATCAAACACTCCCAGGACAGGTACAGCACAGGTTAGATACCGAGTAAAGCTCCCTCTACACTATCCCATCAAACACTCCCAGGACAGGTGCAGCACGGGATAGATACAGAGTAAAGCTCCCTCTACACTGTCCCATCAAACACTCCCAGGACAGGTACAGCACGGTTTAGATGCAGAGTAAAGCTCCCTCTACACTTTCCCATCAAACACTCCCAGGGCAGGTACAGCACGGGTTAGATATAGAGTAAATCTCCCTCTACACTGTCCCATCAAACACTGCAAGGACAGTTACAGCACGGGTTAGAAAGAGAGTAAAGCTCCCTCTACACTGTCCCATCAAACACTCCCAGGGCAGGTACAGCACAGGATAGATACAGAGTAAAGCTCCATCTACACTGTCCCATCAAACTCTCCCAGGACAGGTACAGCACGGGATAGATACAGAGTAAAGCTCCCTCTACACTGTCCCATCAAACACTCCCAGGGCAGCTACAGCACGGTTTAGATACAGAGTAAAGCTCCGTCTTGTAAGGGATTTTGTCTCTCAGCCTGTGAGATTCGTGTGGCTCTGTGCAGCCCGGGTGCTGGTGCGGGTTTAGGCCTTGTTGCCTGTTCTGGTCTCCAGCCAGTCTGGGAGCACTAAACACACCTATGAGTGGTTCGACCCACTCGCCCTTACGGTTCTAGACACTGGACTTAGATGCGAGAGCAGTAATGGAGATGAAACTCAGGTAGACTCGGTTGAATGGTACGAAATGGAAAATCTTTAATGCATATTATTTAAGATTACGAAATACATGTCATAAGCACAGATTAATGACAGTACAATCTTACACGCAGTTATGTAATTAATTTCAGGGAAACGAGGAACGAACGACACATCGTAAATGGGGGCACACATTACAATTATCCTTAATACTTAAAACCCTCCCCTATCAATATCTGTCCTAAGCTAGATTCGTAGGATTCGAGACTCATGCTCACCACTCGTAATAACTCGGAGAATTCCGAAAACTCTGATCGGATGTTTTTCACCGCAGCACCCACGTGTCGATCAGGGGGTCTCCTGGCCCCACTTGTTTACTCGTTTCTGCTCCGGCTAGCAGGCTGGAACGTCTGCTGTCATGAAGATCTGTGTTGTCCTCAGAGTTCCGACTCTACTCAAAAAAGAGTCTTCCTGTGCCCTTGCACGGGTACGATAAAATTCGAAGAATAATCTTCCTGGCAGTTCTGTAAAACTCGAAGAAGTCTTCCTGGCAAGGAAAGTGTTTATTCGACCTACAGGCACGGTCGGAGCTTACTGACCGTGGCGATAAGTATGGTCTTCTTCTCTTCTCATCTCATCTCATCTCATCTCATCTCATCTCATCTCGGGCCTTCGGTTCCAACACCGTTTACCGACTTATCGGAATGGTGCGCCCGCTTCAAGGCTTCAGAGCCCAGTTCGTCAAACAGGAACAAGACGGCGAGTCAAGAGCAGCCACGAGGATAAACACCAGCAGGATAAGAGTCAACCGAATAAGAGCATAAGAGCACAGGAGCAGCCACGAGGATAAGAGCCAAGAGTCAAGAGAAAGATGGACGGTTTGGAGCTTGCAATTATAGTGCAAAATCTTCCGTTTCCCGCCCAACCTTAATGTCTTTTCTTTTGTTAGGGTTTGGCGCTCAAATGTCTTGTATAGGGTGATATTCGTTTTAATGGGTTTCGGGGCTACTCGTAATTGTCTGAGTACCTGTTAATATTTCTCCCATTGTTTAATCGGTCGGTGTTCTCCCTGGAGGGGTTTTGGGGCTTCCAAGTGTTTTCTGTAACTACCCGCTAACGGCTCTCTCATCGTAGAGTCGTTGGGATTTTACATATTAATGTCTTTGGATGGGTTCTTGATTACTTGGTACAATAGCCCTTATTCGCACCTGGGAGACCGATTCCAGTATTTATGTGTATACTGTAAACCCATGATGTCTCGTGTATTATCTTAAATGTGCTGAGTCTTAATCGATCTTGCACAAATGTTTATTGGAACGCCATCTTGTCTGCCTGTCGAAAAGTCTAGAATGTTCCGCCACGAGGCGTGGCGGCCATTTTGCAGGCTGCTTGTATCCACTTTGAAAACCTGACAGCATTCTGCTGAAATAAAAGCTGTTTGAACGAAACCATGTGTTTTTCTCCTTATTAATAAAATCGCGATATATTGCGAATTCTACAGTCTGCACTGTCCCATCAAACCCTCCCAGGGCAGGTACAGAACGGGTTAGATACAGAGTAAAGCTCCCTCTACACTGTCCCATCAAACACTCCCAGGACAGGTACAGCACGGGATAGATACAGAGTAAAGCTCCCTCGACACTGTCCCATCAAACACTCCCAGGGCAGGTACAGCACGGGTTAGATACAGAGTAAAGCTCCCACTACACTGTCCCATCAAACACTCCCAGGGCAGGTACAGCACGGGTTAGATACAGAGTAAAGCTCCCTCTACACTGTCCTCATCAAACACTCCCAGGGCACGTACAGCACGTGTTAGATACAGAGTAAAGCTCCCTCTACACTGTACCATCAAACACTCCCAGGACAGGTACAGCACGGGGTTAGATACAGAGTAAAGCTCCCTCTACACTGTCCTCATCAAACACTCACAGGGCACGTACAGCACGTGTTAGATACCGAGTAAAGCTCCCTCTACACTGTCCTCATCAAACACTCCAAGGGCAGGTACAGCACGGGTTAGAGACAGAGTAAAGCTCCCTCTACACGGTCCCATCACACACTCCCAGGGCAGGTACAGCACGGGTTAAATACAGAGTAAAGCTCCCTCTACACTGTCCCATCAAACACTCCCAGGACAGGTACAGCACGGGGTTGGATACAGAGTAAAGCTCCCTCTACACTGTCCCATCAAACACTCCCAGGGCAGGTACAGCACGGGATAGATACAGAGTAAAGCTCCCTCTACACTGTCCCATCAAAAACTCCCAGGACAGGTACAGCACAGGACAGATACAGAGTAAAGCTCCCTCTACACAGTCCCATCACACACTCCCAGGGCAGGTACAGCACGGGTGAGATTCAGAGTAAAGCTCCCTCTACAGTGTCCCATCAAACACTCCCAGGACAGGTACAGCACGGGATAGATACAGAGTAAAGTTCCCTCCACACTGTCCCATCAAACACTCCCAGGGCAGGTACAGCACGGGTTAGATACAGAGTAAAGCTCCCTCTACACTGTCCTCATCAAACACTCACAGGGCACGTACAGCACGTGTTAGATACAGAGTAAAGCTCCCTCTACACTGTCCTCATCAAACACTCCAAGGGCAGGTACAGCACGGGTTAGAGACAGAGTAAAGCTCCCTCTACACAGTACCATCACACACTCCCAGGGCAGGTACAGCACGGGTTAAATACAGAGTAAAGCTCCCTCTACACTGTCCCATCAGACACTCCCAGGACAGGTACAGCACGGGGTTGGATACAGAGTAAAGCTCCCTCTACACTGTCCCATCAAACACTCCCAGGGCAGGTACAGCACGGGATAGATACAGAGTAAAGCTCCCTCTACACTGTCCCATCAAACACTCCCAGGCCAGGTACAGCACGGGTTAGATACAGAGTAAATCTCCCTCTACACTGTCCCATCAAACACTCCCAGGGCAGGTACAGCACGGGTTAGATACAGAGTAAAGCTCCCTCTACACTGTCCTCATCAAACACTCCCAGGGCACATACAGCACGCGTTAGATACAAAGTAAAGCTCCCTCTACACTGTCCTCATGAAACACTCCCAGGGCAGGTACAGCACGGGTTAGATACAGAGTAAAGCTCCCTCTACACTGTCCCATCAAACACTCCCAGGGCAGGTACAGCACGGGTTAGATACAGAGTAAAGTTCCCTCTACACTGTCCCATCAAACACTCCCAGGACAGGTACAGCATGGGATAGATACAGAGTAAAGCTCCCTCTACACTTTCCCATCAAACACTCCCAGGGCAGGTACAGCACGGGTGAGATTCAGAGTAAAGCTCCCTCTACAGTGTCCCATCAAACACTCCCAGGACAGGTACAGCACGGGATAGATACAGAGTATAGTTCCCTCTACACTGTCCCATCAAACACTCCCAGGGCAGGTACAGCACGGGTTAGATACAGAGTAAAGCTCCCTCTACACTGTCCTCATCAAATACTCACAGGGCAGGTACAGCACAGGACAGATACAGAGTAAAGCTCCCTCTACACTGTCCCATCAAACAATCCCAGGACTGGTACAGCACGGGTTAGAAAGAGAGTAAAGCTCCCCCTACACTCTCCTATCAAACACTCCCAGGGCAGGTACAGCATGGGTTAGATACAGAGTAAAGCTCCCTCTACACTGTCCCATCATACACTCCCAGGGCAGGTACAGCACGGGTTAGATACAAAATAAAGCTCCCTCTAAACTACCACGTCAAACACTCCCCAGAGCAGGTACAGCACGGGTTAGATACAGAGTAAAGCTCCCTCTACACTGTCCCATCAAACACTCCCAGGGCAGGTACAGCACGGGTTAGATACAGAGTAAAGCTCCCTCGACACTGTCCCATCAAACACTCCCAGGGCAGGTACAGCACGTGTTAGATACAGAGTAAAGCTCCCTCCACACTGTCCCATCAAACACTCCCAGGACAGGTACAGCACGGGATAGATACAGAGTAAAGCTTGTCTACACTGTCCCATCAAACACTCCCAGGGCAGGTACAGCACGGGTTCGATACAGAGTAAAGCTCCCTCTACACTGTCCCATCAAACACTCCCAGGACAGGTACAGCACAGGTTAGATACCGAGTAAAGCTCCCTCTACACTATCCCATCAAACACTCCCAGGACAGGTGCAGCACGGGATAGATACAGAGTAAAGCTCCCTCTACACTGTCCCATCAAACAATCCCAGGACAGGTACAGCACGGTTTAGATGCAGAGTAAAGCTCCCTCTACACTTTCCCATCAAACACTCCCAGGGCAGGTACAGCACGGGTTAGATATAGAGTAAATCTCCCTCTACACTGTCCCATCAAACACTGCAAGGACAGTTACAGCACGGGTTAGAAAGAGAGTAAAGCTCCCTCTACACTGTCCCATCAAACACTCCCAGGGCAGGTACAGCACAGGATAGATACAGAGTAAAGCTCCATCTACACTGTCCCATCAAACTCTCCCAGGACAGGTACAGCACGGGATAGATACAGAGTAAAGCTCCCTCTACACTGTCCCATCAAACACTCCCAGGGCAGCTACAGCACGGTTTAGATACAGAGTAAAGCTCCGTCTTGTAAGGGATTTTGTCTCTCAGCCTGTGAGATTCGTGTGGCTCTGTGCAGCCCGGGTGCTGGTGCGGGTTTAGGCCTTGTTGCCTGTTCTGGTCTCCAGCCAGTCTGGGAGCACTAAACACACCTATGAGTGGTTCGACCCACTCGCCCTTACGGTTCTAGACACTGGACTTAGATGCGAGAGCAGTAATGGAGATGAAACTCAGGTAGACTCGGTTGAATGGTACGAAATGGAAAATCTTTAATGCATATTATTTAAGATTACGAAATACATGTCATAAGCACAGATTAATGACAGTACAATCTTACACGCAGTTATGTAATTAATTTCAGGGAAACGAGGAACGAACGACACATCGTAAATGGGGGCACACATTACAATTATCCTTAATACTTAAAACCCTCCCCTATCAATATCTGTCCTAAGCTAGATTCGTAGGATTCGAGACTCATGCTCACCACTCGTAATAACTCGGAGAATTCCGAAAACTCTGATCGGATGTTTTTCACCGCAGCACCCACGTGTCGATCAGGGGGTCTCCTGGCCCCACTTGTTTACTCGTTTCTGCTCCGGCTAGCAGGCTGGAACGTCTGCTGTCATGAAGATCTGTGTTGTCCTCAGAGTTCCGACTCTACTCAAAAAAGAGTCTTCCTGTGCCCTTGCACGGGTACGATAAAATTCGAAGAATAATCTTCCTGGCAGTTCTGTAAAACTCGAAGAAGTCTTCCTGGCAAGGAAAGTGTTTATTCGACCTACAGGCACGGTCGGAGCTTACTGACCGTGGCGATAAGTATGGTCTTCTTCTCTTCTCATCTCATCTCATCTCATCTCATCTCATCTCATCTCGGGCCTTCGGTTCCAACACCGTTTACCGACTTATCGGAATGGTGCGCCCGCTTCAAGGCTTCAGAGCCCAGTTCGTCAAACAGGAACAAGACGGCGAGTCAAGAGCAGCCACGAGGATAAACACCAGCAGGATAAGAGTCAACCGAATAAGAGCATAAGAGCACAGGAGCAGCCACGAGGATAAGAGCCAAGAGTCAAGAGAAAGATGGACGGTTTGGAGCTTGCAATTATAGTGCAAAATCTTCCGTTTCCCGCCCAACCTTAATGTCTTTTCTTTTGTTAGGGTTTGGCGCTCAAATGTCTTGTATAGGGTGATATTCGTTTTAATGGGTTTCGGGGCTACTCGTAATTGTCTGAGTACCTGTTAATATTTCTCCCATTGTTTAATCGGTCGGTGTTCTCCCTGGAGGGGTTTTGGGGCTTCCAAGTGTTTTCTGTAACTACCCGCTAACGGCTCTCTCATCGTAGAGTCGTTGGGATTTTACATATTAATGTCTTTGGATGGGTTCTTGATTACTTGGTACAATAGCCCTTATTCGCACCTGGGAGACCGATTCCAGTATTTATGTGTATACTGTAAACCCATGATGTCTCGTGTATTATCTTAAATGTGCTGAGTCTTAATCGATCTTGCACAAATGTTTATTGGAACGCCATCTTGTCTGCCTGTCGAAAAGTCTAGAATGTTCCGCCACGAGGCGTGGCGGCCATTTTGCAGGCTGCTTGTATCCACTTTGAAAACCTGACAGCATTCTGCTGAAATAAAAGCTGTTTGAACGAAACCATGTGTTTTTCTCCTTATTAATAACATCGCGATATATTGCGAATTCTACAGTCTGCACTGTCCCATCAAACCCTCCCAGGGCAGGTACAGAACGGGTTAGATACAGAGTAAAGCTCCCTCTACACTGTCCTCATCAAACACTCCCAGGGCACATACAGCACGGGTTAGATACAGAGTAAAGCTCCCTCTACACTGTCTTCATCAAACACTCCCAGGGCAGGTACAGCACGGGTTAGATACAGAGTAAAGCTCCCTCTACACTGTCCCATCATACACTCCCAGGGCAGGTCCAGCACGGGTTAGATACAGAGTAAAGCTCCCTCTACACTGTCCCATCAAACACTCCCAGGACAGGTACAGCAGAGGATAGATACAGAGTAAAGCTCCCTCTACACTGTCCCATCAAACACTCCCAGGGACAGGTACAGCACGGGTTAGATACAGAGTAAAGCTCCCCTCTACACTGTCCCATCAAACACTCCCAGGACAGGTACAGCTCGGGTTAGATACAGAGTAAAGCTCCCTCTACACTGTCCCATCAAACACTCCCAGGGACAGGTACAGCACGGGATAGATACAGAGTAAAGCTCCCTCTACACTGTCCATCAAACACTCCCAGGACAGGTACAGCACGGATAGATACAGAGTAAAGCTCCTCTACACTGTCCATCAAACACTCCCAGGGACAGGTACAGCACGGGTTAGATACAGAGTAAAGCTCCCTCTACACTGTCCCATCAAACACTCCCAGGACAGGTACAGCACGGGTTAGATACAGAGTAAAGCTCCCTCTACACTGTCCCATCAAACACTCCCAGGACAGGTACAGCACGGGATAGATACAGAGTAATGCTCCCTCTACACTGTCCCATCAAACACTCCCAGGGCAGGTACAGCACGGGTTAGATTCAGAGTAAAGCTCCCTCTACAGTGTCCCATCAAACACTCCCAGGGCAGGTGCAGCACGGGTTAGATACAGAGTAAAGCTCCCTCTACACTGTCCCATCAAACTTCCCAGGACAGGTACAGCACGGGTTAGATACAGAGTAAAGCTCCCTCTACACTGTCCTCATCAAACACTCCCAGGGCAGGTACAGCACGGGTAAGATACAGAGTAAAGCTCCCTCGACACTGTCCTCATCAAACACTCCCAGGGCAGGTACAGCACCGGTTAGATACAGAGTAAAGCTCCCTCTACACTGTCTTCATCAAACACTCCCAGGACAGGTACAGCACGGGATAGATACAGAGTAAGGCTCCCTCTACACTGTCCCATCAAACACTCCCAGGGCAGGTACAGCACGGGTTAGATACAGAGTAAAGCTCCCTCTACACTGTCCCATCAAACACTCCCAGGGCAGGTACAGCACGGGTTAGATACAGAGTAAAGCTCCCTCTACACTGTCCCATCAAACACTCCCAGGACAGGTACAGCACGGGATAGATACAGAGTAAAGCTCCCTCTACACTGTCCCATCAAACACTCCCAGGGCAGGTACAGCACGGGTTAGATACAGAGTAAAGCTCCTCTACACTGTCCCATCAAACACTCCCAGGGCAGGTACAGCACGGGTTAGATACAGAGTAAAGCTCCCTCTACACTGTCCCATCAAACACTCCCAGGGCAGGTACAGCACGGGTTAGATACAGAGTAAAGCTCCCTCTACACTGTACCATCAAACACTCCCAGGACAGGTACAGCACGGGTTAGATACAGAGTAAAGCTCCCTCTACACTGTCCCATCAAACACTCCCAGGGCAGGTACAGCACGGGTTAGATACAGAGTAAAGCTCCCTCTACACTGTCCCATCAAACACTCCCAGGACAGGTACAGCACGGGATAGATACAGAGTAAAGCTCCCTCTACACTGTCCCATCAAACACTCCCAGGGCAGGTACAGCACGGGTTAGATACAGAGTAAAGCTCCCTCTACACTCTCCCATCAAACACTCCCAGGGCAGGTACAGCACGGGATATATACAGAGTAAAGCTCCCTCTACACCGTCCCATCAAACACTCCCAGGGCAGTTACAGCACGGGTTAGATACAGAGTAAAGCTTCCTCTACACTGTCCCATCAAACAATCCCAGGACAGGTACAGCACGGGATAGATACAGAGTAAAGCTCCCTCTACACTGTCCCATCAAACACTCCCAGGACAGGTACAGCACGGGTTAGATACAGAGTAAAGCTCCCTCTACACTGTCCCATCAAACACTGCAAGGACAGGTACAGCACGGGTTAGATACAGAGTAAAGCTCCCTCTACACTGTCCCATCAAACACTCCCAGGACAGGTGGAGCACGGGATAGATACAGAGTAAAGCTCCCTCTACACTGTCCCATCAAACACTCCCAGGGCAGGTACAGCACGGGTTAGATACAGAGTAAAGCTCCCTCTACACTGTCCCATCAAACACTCCCAGGGCAGGTACAGCACAGGTTAGATACAGAGTAAAGCTCCCTCTACACTGTCCCATCAAACACTCCCAGGGCAGGTACAGCACGGGTTAGATACAGAGTAAAGCTCCCTCTACACTGTCCCATCAAACACTCCCAGGGCAGGTACAGCACGGGTTAGATACAGAGTAAAGCTCCCTCTACACTGTCCCATCAAACACTCCCAGGGCAGGTACAGCACGGGTTAGATACAGAGTAAAGCTCCCTCTACACTGTCCCATCAAACACTCCCAGGACAGGTACAGCACGGGATAGATACAGAGTAAAGCTCCCTCTACACTGTCCCATCAAACACTCCCAGGACAGGTACAGAACGGGTTCGATACAGAGTAAAGCTCCCTCTACACTGTCCCATCAAACACTCCCAGGACAGGTACAGCACGGGATAGATACAGAGTAAAGCTCCCTCTACACTGTCCCATCAAACACTCCCAGGACAGGTACAGCACGGGATAGATACAGAGTAAAGCTCTCTCTACACTGTCCCATCAAACACTCCCAGGACAGGTACAGAACGGGTTCGATACAGAGTAAAGCTCCCTCTACACTGTCCCATCAAACACTCCCAGGACAGGTACAGAACGGGTTCGATACAGAGTAAAGCTCCCTCTACACTGTCCCATCAAACACTCCCAGGGCAGGTACAGCACGTGTTAGATACAGACTAAAGCTCCCTCTACACTGTCCCATCAAACACTGCAAGGACAGGTACAGCACGGGTTAGATACAGACTAAAGCTCCCTCTACACTGTCCCATCAAACACTGCAAGGACAGGTACAGCACGGGTTAGATACAGAGTAAAGCTCCCTCTACACTGTCCCATCAAACACTCCCAGGACAGGTACAGCACGGGATAGATACAGAGTAAAGCTCCCTCTACAGTATCCCATCAAACACTCCCAGGACAGGTACAGCACGGGTTAGATACAGAGTAAAGCTCCCTCTACACTGTCCCATCAAACACTCCCAGGGCAGGTACAGCACGGGTTAGATACAGAGTAAAGCTCCCTCTACACTGTCCCATCAAACACTGCACGGACAGGTACAGCACGGGTTAGATACAGAGAAAAGCTCCCTCTACACTGTCCCATCAAACACTCCCAGGACAGCTACAGCACGGGATAGATACAGAGTAAAGCTCACTCTACACTGTCCCATCAGATAATCCCAGGACAGGTACAGCACGGGATAGATACAGAGTAAAGCTCCCTCTACACTGTCCCATCAAACACTCCCAGGACAGGTACAGCACGGGATAGATACAGAGTAAAGCTCCCTCTACACTGTCCCATCAAACACTCCCAGGGCAGGTACAGCACGGGTTAGATACAGAGTAAAGCTCCCTCTACACTGTCCCATCAAACACTCCCAGGGCAGGTACAGCACGGGATATATACAGAGTAAAGCTCCCTCTACACCGTCCCATCAAACACTCCCAGGGCAGTTACAGCACGGGTTAGATACAGAGTAAAGCTTCCTCTACACTGTCCCATCAAACAATCCCAGGACAGGTACAGCACGGGATAGATACAGAGTAAAGCTCCCTCTACACTGTCCCATCAAACACTCCCAGGACAGGTACAGCACGGGTTAGATACAGAGTAAAGCTCCCTCTACACTGTCCCATCAAACACTGCAAGGACAGGTACAGCACGGGTTAGATACAGAGTAAAGCTCCCTCTACACTGTCCCATCAAACACTCCCAGGACAGGTGGAGCACGGGATAGATACAGAGTAAAGCTCCCTCTACACTGTCCCATCAAACACTCCCAGGGCAGGTACAGCACGGGTTAGATACAGAGTAAAGCTCCCTCTACACTGTCCCATCAAACACTGCAAGGACAGGTACAGCACGGGTTAGATACAGAGTAAAGCTCCCTCTACACTGTCCCATCAAACACTCCCAGGGCAGGTACAGCACGGGTTAGATACAGAGTAAAGCTCCCTCTACACTGTCCCATCAAACACTCCCAGGGCAGGTACAGCACGGGTTAGATACAGAGTAAAGCTCCCTCTACACTGTCCCATCAAACACTCCCAGGGCAGGTACAGCACGGGTTAGATACAGAGTAAAGCTCCCTCTACACTGTCCCATCAAACACTCCCAGGACAGGTACAGCACGGGTTAGATACAGAGAAAAGCTCCCTCTACACTGTCCCATCAAACACTCCCAGGACAGCTACAGCACGGGATAGATACAGAGTAAAGCTCACTCTACACTGTCCCATCAGAACACTCCCAGGACAGGTACAGCACGGGATAGATACAGAGTAAAGCTCCCTCTACACTGTCCCATCAAACACTCCCAGGACAGGTACAGCACGGGATAGATACAGAGTAAAGCTCCCTCTACACTGTCCCATCAAACACTCCCAGGGCAGGTACAGCACGGGTTAGATACAGAGTAAAGCTCCCTCTACACTGTCCCATCAAACACTCCCAGGGCAGGTACAGCACGGGATATATACAGAGTAAAGCTCCCTCTACACCGTCCCATCAAACACTCCCAGGGCAGTTACAGCACGGGTTAGATACAGAGTAAAGCTCCTCTACACTGTCCCATCAAACAATCCCAGGACAGGTACAGCACGGGATAGATACAGAGTAAAGCTCCCTCTACACTGTCCCATCAAACACTCCCAGGACAGGTACAGCACGGGTTAGATACAGAGTAAAGCTCCCTCTACACTGTCCCATCAAACACTGCAAGGACAGGTACAGCACGGGTTAGATACAGAGTAAAGCTCCCTCTACACTGTCCCATCAAACACTCCCAGGACAGGTGGAGCACGGGATAGATACAGAGTAAAGCTCCCTCTACACTGTCCCATCAAACACTCCCAGGGCAGGTACAGCACGGGTTAGATACAGAGTAAAGCTCCCTCTACACTGTCCCATCAAACACTCCCAGGGCAGGTACAGCACGGGTTAGATACAGAGTAAAGCTCCCTCTACACTGTCCCATCAAACACTCCCAGGGCAGGTACAGCACGGGTTAGATACAGAGTAAAGCTCCCTCTACACTGTCCCATCAAACACTCCCAGGACAGGTACAGCACGGGTTAGATACAGAGTAAAGCTCCCTCTACACTGTCCCATCAAACACTCCCAGGGCAGGTACAGCACGGGTTAGATACAGAGTAAAGCTCCCTCTACACTGTCCCATCAAACACTCCCAGGGCAGGTACAGCACGGGTTAGATACAGAGTAAAGCTCCCTCTACACTGTCCCATCAAACACTCCCAGGACAGGTACAGCACGGGTTAGATACAGAGTAAAGCTCCCTCTACACTGTCCCATCAAACACTCCAGGACAGGTACAGCACGGGTTAGATACAGAGTAAAGCTCCCTCTACACTGTCCCATCAAACACTCCCAGGACAGGTACAGCACGGGATAGATACAGAGTAAAGCTCCCTCTACACTGTCCCATCAAACACTCCCAGGGCAGGTACAGCACGGGTTAGATACAGAGTAAAGCTCCCTCTACACTGTCCCATCAAACACTCCCAGGACAGGTACAGCACGGGATAGATACAGAGTAAAGCTCCCTCTACACTGTCCCATCAAACACTCCCAGGGCAGGTACAGCACGGGTTAGATACAGAGTAAAGCTCCCTCTACACTGTCCCATCAAACACTCCCAGGGCAGGTACAGCACGGGTTAGATACAGAGTAAAGCTCCCTCTACACTGTCCCATCAAACACTCCCAGGCAGGTACAGCACGGGATAGATACAGAGTAAAGCTCCCTCTACACTGTCCCATCAAACACTCTCAGGACAGGTACAGCACGGGTTAGATACAGAGTAAAGCTCCCTCTACACTGTCCCATCAAACACTCTCAGGACAGGTACAGCACGGGATAGATACAGAGTAAAGCTCCCTCTACACTGTCCCATCAAACACTCTCAGGACAGGTACAACACGGGATAGATAGAGGGTAAAGCTCCCTGTCTGAAACTGTAGAAAGGCAGCCTACAAAATTGTTTGTTAACAGCACAGCAGGGAAATATTTTTCTCATCATTGCAGATGAAGCAAACATTTGCGACAATGTTTGTGGACATTTAAAGCCTGTGGACTCAGCCACTTTCAGCTTTGATGCAGGTAATTTGCGGCTCTTTTTACAGACTGAAGTTGCTGGGACAGTGAGCTTTGCCCTGGTGATGCCGTCATTTACATACACCATGGCGAGGGGGTGGGCACATCTTCTGTCAGCGCTCAGCTCCACCCAGGAAATTTATTTTAGAACAGGTGTTACTCTGGACTATCTGACCTACACCTCAACCTCCAGTCTCTAGACCAGAACTCCATCACTTTTGTACCACAGAAAATTGAAAGTTTGGGTCCCATCTGTCCAATAAGAACCTGGTAACCGATAGTCAACATGGATTGAGAAGGGGGAGATCCTGCTCAGGCCAGACTCCTGAACCTGGCTGAGACAGTGACTGTTCCACATGAAAGGCTATTAGTTAAATGCAAAGATGTGAGGATTCCGATATACACATACAGAATAAAACTGAAACACTCCGAGACATCCGTCTCGAAACACCTTAAACTGTTAGTAACACAAGGGCGAGTATGTGTGAGAGCCAATGCTTGATTTAATAGCACATTGTGCAAATAAATCAGAAAACCCAACCTCAGAGGCAGACGGGCTAAGATCTCTGAGACAGCTGAGGGAGGGAATATTTCAGGCAGGTCTGACACTTTGATGCAGTGTGATGTATTCCTCAAGTGTGACTGGCTATGGTATGTATTTTGAAAGTGAATTCTGTGTGAACTGCATTGACATTTCTGAATGGGATCGCAGGGACTTTGATTTTTGACCTGATGAAAATTTTCAGCTCTATTTCTGCTTATTTTAAGCTGTAGAATCAACTGTGTGGGCCATGATTTGGGGCAAGCTTTGTGTTTCAGCAAGTGTGTGTTTGTTCTGGGACTGAGGCCAAGGCTAGGACTGCGTCCGGGCCTGGACTGGAGATAAACCCAGGCCTGGGGCAGGGGGTTGAGCCAGGGAATAGTACAGTAACTGGGGCAGGGACTGAGCCTGGGAATAGTACAGTGACTGGGGCCAGGTCTGGGACAGGGATTGAGCCTGGGGCTTGTGCTGTGACTGGGGCCAGGTCTGGGGCAGTGATTGAGCCTGGGGCTTGTGCTGTGACTGGGGCGAGGCCTGGGGCAGGGACTGAGCCTGGGGCTTGTGCTTTGACTGGGGCCAGGCCTGGGGCAGGGACTGAGCCTGGGGCTTGTGCTTTGACTGGGGCCAGGCCTGGGGCAGGGATTGAGCCTGGGGCTTGTGCTGTGACTGGGGCCAGGCCTGGGGCAGGGATTGAGCCTGGGGCTTGTACAGTGACTGCGGCCAGGCCTGGGGCAGCTGCTCAGCCTGGGGCTTGTGCAGTGACTGGGGCCAGGCCAGGCCTGGGGCAGGGATTTAGCCTGGGGCTTGTGATGTGGGAAGGACCAGGCCTGGGGCAGTGATTGAGGTTGTGGCTTGTGCTGTGACTGGGGCCAGGCCTGGGGCAGGGATTGAACCTGGGGCTTGTGCAGTGACTGGGGCCAGGCCTGGGGCAGGGATTGAGCTTGGGGCTTGTGCAGTGACTGGGGCCAGGCCTGGGGCAGGGACTGAGCCTGGGGCTTGTGCAGTGACTGGGGCCAGGCCTGGGGCAGGGACTGAGCCTGGGGCTTGTGCTGTGTCTGGGGCCAGGCCTGGGGCAGGGACTGAGCCTGGGGCTTGTGATGGGGCCAGGACCAGGCCTGGGGCATTAACTGAGCCTGGGGCTTGTGCTGTGACTGGGGCCAGGCCAGGCCTGGAGCAGGGATTGAGCCTGGGGCTTGTGCTGTGACTGGGGCCAGGCCTGGGGCAAGTGTTGAGCCTGGGGCTTGTGCTGTGACTGGGACCAGGCCTGGGGCAGTGATTGAGCCTGGGGCTTGTGCTGTGACTGGGGCCAGGCCTGGGGCAGGGACTGAGCCTGGGGCTTGTGATGTGGCCAGGACCAGGCCTGGGGCAGGGATTGAGCCTGGGGCTTGTGCTGTGACTGGGGCCAGGCCTGGGGCAGGGATTGAGCCTGGTGCTTGTGCTGTGACTGGGGCCAGGCCTGGGGCAGTGATTGAGCCTGGGGCTTGTGCAGTGACTGGGGCCAGGCCTGGGGCAGGGACTGAGCCTGGGGCTTGTGATGTGGACAGGACCAGGCCTGGGGCAGGGATTGAGCCTGGGGCTTGTGATGTGACTGGGGCCAGGCCTGGGGCAGGGATTGAGCCTGGGGCTTGTGATGTGACTGGGGCCAGGCCTGGGGCAGGGACTGAGCCTGGGGCTTGTGATGTGACTGGGGCCAGGCCTGGGGCAGGGGGTTGAGCCTGGGGCTTGTGCTGTGACTGGGGCCAGGCCTGGGGCAGGGACTGAGCCTGGGGCTTGTGATGTGACTGGGGCCAGGCCTGGGGCAGGGGATTGAGCCTGGGGCTTGTGCTGTGACTGGGGCCAGGCCTGGGGCAGTGATTGAGCCTGGGGTTTGTGCTGTGACTGGGGCCAGGCCTGGGGCAGTGATTGAGCTTCCTTACTCTTTCCTTTAGTTGGAGGCTCTCAGTCCCCAATATGCTGCCCCCTTATGAATCTGGCGGCCAGTGTAGTTGAGCTGTGGGTGTACTGAATCCTTGGGGGTAAAAATTGAGTCGCGCCCCATTTGGGGCGCTAACCTCGCCGGGGCGCGACTTTTAGCGCCCCGAAAAAATTAGCGGCCCCGCGCCGGAACTTCAGTGGTTGCGCCCCAAGAGGGAAGCGGGGCGCCAGTGGAAGCACCCCGCATCCCTCTTGGGGCGCTGCGAGTGAATATCCTGGCGCTACGTGCCGCAGCGCCACGCGCTGCGGCACGTCGCGCCGCAGTATTGCAGGCCTTCCTCCCCTTCTTAAAGGGGAGGGACCCTGCGCAGCGCGAACCGGGGCCCAGCTGGGCCCCCAGGGATCGGGAGTGCCGGCAAAAGAGCCCGGCACTCAAGAGAAGTGCCGGGCTCTTGGAGCGCAGCCGGCACTTCACGGTGGGGGGGCTTCACGGGGGCCGGGGACAGCAACGGGGGCAGGTGCTGGCAGGCGGCCAGCAACAAAAATGGCTGCCTGCCACCTCCCCTTTAAATATCGCTGCCCCGGCCGCACGTACGCCTCCCTGAACCCGTCGGACATAGCGTCTGGCGGTAAATCAGGGGGCGCGACTGAAGATCACGGCCGGGGCGCGAGCGGGGTGCTGCGCACGGCGATGACGTCATCGCCGGCGGCGCAGCGCCACAGGGCGCTACCGGCTGCCGCTGCCGCTAACCTCCCACTAAATTTTTCGGGAGGCGTGGGCGGCGCTGCGCCCGGGCGTTAGCTGCTTTACGCCCCATTAGCGCCCTCTTAAGGCGCTAACGGGAGGCGCAAGCAGCTGAATTTTTCCCCCTTGCTCTCTACCGCACCCTGGCCCCACTTCGAGTTTCTCCCGCAGATATCCTGTCTCCTTTCCTCCCTCAGCCTCTGCACCAAGTGACTCCTCATCCTGGGTGATTTCAATCTCCATCTCAGCTCACCTTGCCCTCTCTCCTCTGAGTTCACTGTCCTTGCCCACCCCTTCAACCCTCCCAGCTCACATGGCCTCTCTACTCCAATCGTCTTGATCATACACAAAGCCATCACTGATCACGGTCTTGTTTTCCTTCACAACTCATATCCTTCCCCCATTCCAACCACACTCCCTTCTGTTTCCTCCCTAGAATAAACTCCTCCCCCAAGTCACTTACAATTGCACTTTCAGACTCCCAACTGCTTTGTTTTCACTGTTTGAGTAACTTTTTGTTCAACTGTGAGTGTGGGATCAGGAAGTGCGTCTCTGAGGGCTAAATGAAAGAGCTAAATCGATCAGAAAGTTATAACAATAGAATTAATGAGGGAGCAGTTGGTCACACACAGTATAAACTGATGGGATAAAAGTCTCCTCTCTGCGTCCACTCTAAAGGACCTATGTGAAATGAGTTTCCATAGTTTCAGTCTTACTCAGTGGGCTAATGCACTAAGGATGCAATTGGAAGCGCCTTGAGGGGCTAAACTGGATAAGGCCCGAAAACGGGTGAGGGATCGCGATGCGTGATCTGCCCATGCCCGTTGAAAGTAATGCAGGCTGCACGCGAAATTCGCGCTGCTTGCTCATTAATATGATTGAAGCGCGGAGACCAGTGCTGAACACGCTGCTGGTTGGCTCAGCGCTCAGCAGGGGGCCCAATATCGTGGAAAGTCTGCTCTCTATTTAAAGGTTGCCTGCAGACTGAAACACTGTCTGCACTTCTTAAAAGGGAGGTGCTTTGTGAAAGAAATACCCCTTTCTGATTGGAGCTAAGCAAAGGGGACGTTAGCAATGTCACAACAGGGCAGAGAAAGGGCACCTCGGTTCTCGGACGCAGCACTGGAGGCCTTGGTGCAGGGGGTCGATAAGAGGAGACACGTCCGCTACCCACAGGGAGCCAGGAGGCCTTCCAGACACACTGTACGAAGGCAGTAGGAGCAGATAGCTGAAGCAGTCAGTGCCAAAAGTGTTCCTGCCATGAGCTGGATCCAGTGCCAGAAGCAGTTTAATGGCCTCATACGAGTGGTCAAGGTCAGTGAATGCATCTTCAAATGTCATATCCCACCAACTGCACCACTAGCCTCACATACTGCTCAATGCACCACACCCCATCACTCACCTACCAATAATCTCTAGCAAGCACGACTCATACCTCACAATCATAGCTTCACTTCACCCTCACACACTTACCACTGCTGCAAGCCTCACACCCACATCTCACATCTTGCACACAATGCTAGCTATTCAACCATGACAAGCACATAACCCAAACACATTGCACCACACTCACTGACACACTTCACCCAAACACATTGCTCCACACTCACTGACACACTTCACCCAAACACATTGCACCACACTCACTGACACACTTCACCCAAACACATTGCACCACACTCACTGACACACTTCACCCAAACACATTGCACCACACTCACTGACACACTTCACCCAAACACATTGCACCACACTCACTGACACACTTCACCCAAACACACTGCACCACACTCACTGACACACTTCACCCAAACACATTGCACCACACTCACTGACACACTTCACCCAAACACATTGCCCCACACTCACTGACACACTTCACCCAAACACATTGCACCACACTCACTGACACACTTCACCCAAACACATTGCTCCACACTCACTGACACACTTCACCCAAACACATTGCACCACACTCACTGACACACTTCACCCAAACACATTGCACCACACTCACTGACACACTTCAACCAAATACATTGCACCACACTCACTGACACACTTCACCCAAACACATTGCACCACACTCACTGACACACTTCACCCAAACACATTGCACCAGACTCACTGACACACTTCACCCAAACACACTGCACCACACTCACTGACACACTTCACCCAAACACATTGCACCACACTCACTGACACACTTCACCCAAACACATTGCACCACACTCTCTGACACACTTCACCCAAACACATTGCACCACACTCACTGACACACTTCACCCAAACACATTGCACCACACTCACTGACACACTTCACCCAAACACATTGCACCACACTCACTGACACACTTCACCCAAACACATTGCTCCACACTCACTGACACACTTCACCCAAACACATTGCACCACACTCACTGACACACTTCACCCAAACACATTGCACCACACTCACTGACACACTTCACCCAAACACACTGCACCACACTCACTGACACACTTCACCCAAACACATTGCACCACACTCACTGACACACTTCACCCAAACACACTGCACCACACTCACTGACACACTTCCCTTTCTCTTGCAGGACAAATGGCGCGAGCAGGAGCAAACAGAACCTGACCCAGCTGGAGGAGACCGTGCTGGAGATTATTGGAGGGGCCGTCACTGAGGCCGTGGCGATCGGCAAGGCTGAAAGCATAGATGATGATGGTGTGCTCATACCTAATCCTCCTTCTCACATCTCACTTCCCCCTCATCCCACAATCTCTTCTCACTTACAAGCTGCTGATGGTGTAAGTATGCACATCTTGCTTTCCCCCTCCCCTCACCAGAACCTTGTGCCTTTCTCCTTTCAGATACCCAAGAACTGCCAGCAGCCCATCCTGTACAGGAAGAAGTAGAGGAGGAGCGTGATAGAGTGGAAGAGACACCATCACTTGATCTGACACTCCCAGGCACCAGCTCAGATACTGGCATTGCGCGAAGTTTAGAGGGTAGTATAGAGGTAGGATCTGCAAGTGGTGAGTCACCGGGCACGAGTGGCCTGCAGCCAGGGCAATGGCAGACCTGCCAGAGAGTCTCTTGGCACTGAAGGAGCATGGAGGAGTCCGGCTTCAACATTGCACGGGGCTTTGCGCAGAGCTTGGAGCCCATGATTTCCAGGATAGAAGCGATGAGCAACTCCATTAGAGCACTTGTAGACCCAACCATGATGCTGGGTGTGATGCGCGATGTCGCAGCTTCCATTGCAGCACAAGCGGAAGCGACCCAACATCTGAGTACTGCAGTGGAAGCTCAGACTGCTCTCATGCAGGCTCAGCTTGTTGCCATTGTGGCTGGGTTTACGAGTGGCTAGGATTGCTGAGGCGCCGCCCCGGGAGAGTGGCAGATGTTCCGTGGAGGACGACCCTGCTGTCCTCTCTCAGGATGACAGCATTCGTACTTCCAACCCTGCCACTCCGCCAGTGCCATTGCAGTTGCAGTTGCCTCTCAGCCAGCCAGCCCATGCTGCCACCCATGCCGAGGTGGTACAGTCTACAGCCGGGCCTTCTAGGCTCAGAGTTGCTCGAGGTCGTCCTGCAAGGCCATCTGTCGTGTCCCCCATGGAAAGTCAGCAGCCTTCCACCAGCCATGCTGCAGCCACTGGGGTAGCACTTCGTAGGAGCACAAGAATAAGCAAAGGAACACGGAAGACAAACAATAAGGCCGGAATTTTCTGGGGTCCATGCGGGCGCAATCGGGTGGGAAATTTGAAACAAGTTGGAGCGGGTTGGGAGCCTGCCATCATTCTGCCCCCACGTTCCTTTCCCTCGGGCACGTTTGCCCATGCGGCAGCGACCCGACCAGCAGGGGCGGGCTGTTTGAGGCTGCCGCGAAACACGAATTAAGGCTGAATCCATGTGTGTTAAACAAGAGGACTTTTTAATCACAGCATGGCACAAAATGGCTGAACAGAAAAGCTCCCAGAATTCTCTGGGCAAATCCTGAGGCCCCGCCCACTCCTGCCTTAAAGGTAAGGTGCCTTAAAGGGAAGGTGCTGGATATTTGTCCACGGACGGAAGAGTGGATTATGCCCGTTTAGGTGGCGATCCGCCTCACAGCTCCCCCCAGAATCCGCTTAGGAGGTGTGGACGAGACGGTGCGGCGGTCTGATGGGCCGGCCGAAGCGGCTCTTGTAGGACGCCGGTGGACGTGGAACGGCCAGGCGTGGAGCAGCCGGGTGAACCGGCTTGAGGGCAGGTTGGCCGCGTGGAGGTGGACGAGCTACAGGGACCTGCTCACCAGGCTCCGAGTGTGCTGGCTTGAGTCGGTCAACCGACACTTTTTCGGTCCTGTCGCCCACTTGCAGGGTGAAAAATTTGTCCCCAGCCTGTAGCACCTTGTAGGGCCCATCGTACGGGGGTTGAAGGGGTCCGCGGTGGGCATCGTGCCGGACGAAAACGAACCGTGCCTGGTGCAGGCTTAGTGGGACGTGTGAGGTGGATTCGCCGTGTCGGGCAATGGGCACCGGGGCGAACTGCAGCGCCGGTGAGGCGAAGTCGTGGCGTTGCTGGTCAGCTGACCAGGGTGTCGTGGCGGTGGGCAGGAACTCGCCGGGTACGCGCAGCGGCTGACCGTATATGAGCTCTGCTGCCGATGCGTGGAGGTCTTCTTTAACCGCGGTGCGCAGGCCGAGGAGGACCCACGGAAGTCGGTCGGTCCAGACGCCGTCTTGGAGGCTGACTCGAAGAGATGCCTTCAAGGATCTGTGGAACCGCTCACACAGGCCGTTGGCTTGGGGGTGGTATGCTGTGGTGCGGTGAATGGTCACCCCGAGATTGCGTGCGACGGCGGTCCAGAGTTCAGAGGTAAATTGCGGACCTCTGTCCGACGTCATGTCAGAGGGGACGCCGAACCGTGCGACCCAGGTGCTGACGAAGGCTCTGGCGATGTCGGCGGTGGTGGTAGAGGTCAGTGGAATTGCCTCAGGCCAGCGTGTGGTGCGGTCAACGATGGTCAGCAAGTGCGTGTGGCCTTGCGACGGTGGCAGGGGCCCAACGATATCCACGTGGATGTGGTCGAATCTCCGCGAGGGGACGGTAAACTCCTCGAGGGGTGCTTTCGTGTGTTGCTGTACCTTGGCCCGTTGGCAGGCTAGGCAGGAGTTGGCCCAAGTACGCACATCCTTGCGAAGGCCACGCCAGACGAAGCGGTTGGCTACCAATTTGATGGATGCGCGGGCGCCGGGGTGGGAGAGGTTGTGGAGAATGTCGAATACCTGGCGGCGCCAGGACGCTGGGCCGAGGTTGGCATAGGGATATGTCGCACTTGACCATGACTGCGGTCGGGCCACAGGCGACGTCGGCCAGGCGTAGCCCTGGTAGGTTGGTGGGTGCGGAGAGCAGATCAGGGTCGGTGATCTGGACTGCTGCGAGTTGAGCGTAGTCGACTGCTAGGTGTGCGGCGTGGACGGCGGGGCGGGAGAGGCAGTCGGCTATCACATTATCTCGGCCGGAGACGTGTTGGATGTCCGTGGTGAACTCGGACACTGCCGCGAGCTGGCGCTGCTGCCTGGCGGACCAGGGGTCGGTTGTCTTTGCCATTGCGAATGTCAGGGGCTTGTGGTCAACAAAAACAGTGAAGGTATGGCCCTCAAGCAAAAACCAGAAATGGCGGACCGCCAGGAACAGCGCGAGGAGCTCGCGGTCGAAGGTGCTGTACTTGACCTCCGGGGGTCGTTGTTGGCGGCTGAAGAAGGCAAGTGGTTGCCAGGCGCCGTCAACCCACTGCTCATACACGGCGCCGACCGCGTGGTCGGAGGCGTCCGTGGTGAGCGCTACCCTGGCATTGGGCCGTGGGTGCACGAGCAGGGTGGCGTTGGTGAGCGCGGTCTTGGTGGAATCGAAGGCGGCGGACGCATCTGCCGTCCATTCGACCGCCATCTTGCCGCTCCTGCCCCGGAGGGCTTCATACAGGGGCCTCATGAGGGACGCCGCTTTGGGGATGAAGCGGTTATAGAAATTCACCATCCCGAGGAACTCCTGGAGGCCTTTGATGGTGGTGGGGCGGGGAAATTGTTGGACAGCCTGCACCTTGGTGAGCATGCGAATGGCCCCAGCATGGGTGATGTGGTGGCCGAGGAAGTCGATCTTGTCCAGGCCGAACTGGCATTTGGCTGGGCTGAGAATAAGCCCGTGGTCGCTGAGGCACCCGAACAGGATGCGAAGGTGTTCGAGGTGTTCCTGCTTGGAGGAACTGGCTACCAGGATGTCGTCCAGGTAGACGAACAGGAACTTCAGGTCCCGAAGGACCGAGTCCATGAGCCGTTGGAATGCCTGGGCCGCGTTTTTGAGGCCGAAGGGCATCCGCAGGAACTCGAACAGGCCGAAGGGAGTGATTACGGACGTCTTGGGGACGTCCGCGGGGTGGACGGGGACTTGGTGGTAGCCGCGCACCAGGTCGACCTTGGAAAAGACTGAGCGGCCAGCCAGTCTAGCCGAGAAGTTCTGAATGTGCGGCACGGGGTACCGATCAGGGGTGGTGGCGTCATTGAGGCGGCGGTAATCCCCGCAGGGGTGCCAACCTCCGCCTGGTTTGGGGGCGATGTGGAGTGGGGAGGCCCAGGGACTGTTGGAGCGGCGGATGATGCCGAGTTGTTCCGTGGTGGCAAACTCGGTCCGCGCGATCTCCAGTTTGGCCGGGTCCAGCCTACGGGCGTGGGCGTACAGTGGGGGGCCTGTGGTGGGGATGAAGTGTTCCACCCCGTGTTTGCCGGCCTCCGCGGAGAAGGTCGGATTGGTAAGGGCCGGGAATTCGGCCAGGAGTGCCGATTAGTCATCCGTGGCCCGGGCGTGGCACTGTGACGCCATGTTGGCGGGTTGACGGGGGGCCATGGCACTCAGGATGGGGGACATGGTGTTCATGTCCACGAGGCGGTGACGAGGGATGTCTACCAGTAGGCCGTGGGTGCACAGGAAATCTGTGCCGATGAGGGGGGAGAGCACCTTGGCAGTGATGAATTCCCATCGGTAGCGGTGACCAGCGAGGTCGAGGGTGACTGTCTGGGTGCCATACGTCCGGATTTCCGAGCCGTTAGCAGCAGCCAGCACCGGTCCTCGTTCGCCCTTTTGGATGTCGAGGGAGGAGGCCGGGATGATGCTGTGCTGAGCCCCAGTGTCGCACAGGAACTGGCGGCTGGTTTTGTCATCTGTGACGAACAGCAGGGAGCCCGCGTGGCCCACGGCCATCGCGGGGGCTGGAACGGGGGCGGACTTGAAAGAGCAGGGAGGTGTGCACCGTTGTGCCCTGGCGCCGAACCGTGCGTGGTAGTAACAGTGGCCCGGGTTAGTGGGGCATGAAGGCCCCGTGGGCCTGGTGGCAGGCCCTTGTGGCCGCGTGCTGGCCGGTGAGGGGCGCGCCCAGGCATTGGCTGCCAGGTCCGGAGTGACGTCACGGCTGGAGTGAGCGGACAGCAGCTTGTCGTCTTCATCGGCCAGGGCTTCCAGGTTCGTGAGGCCGGACGCCACGATCGCTGGGCGGATGTTGAGAGGGAGCTGGCAGTTGAACAGCGTGCGGAAGAGGGATCCGGGTGGGCTCTCGTCGGTGAGGGAGAGCATGTGGGAGAGGAGGTCTGACGGTGAGGCATCACCGAGGCCTGGATGGTCGAGGAGGTGGCAGTTTCGCTGATATGCCGAGGCCGTAAATTTTTTAAGGAGCGCTGTCTTGAGATGTGCGTACTTGCCTTCCTCTGGTGGGTTCTGCAGCGTTGTCCAAACCTTCGAAACTGTGGCGCTACCGAGTGATGTGACGAGATAATCGTACTTCACCCCATCTGTGGTGATGCGTTGCAGCCGGAAGCGCGATTCAGCTTGGAGAAACCAGGCTTCGGGCTGGTTTTCCCAAAACTCCGGCAGTTTCACAGAAACTGAGTTCGTGTCCGCCATTGCAGTGCTCGGAATACGTTCTGAGCGTCGGGGTCACCAATGTTGAGGCTGCCGCGAAACACGAATTAAGGCTGAATCCATGTGTGTTAAACAAGAGACTTTTTAATCACAGCATGGCACAAAATGGCTGAACAGAAAAGCTCCCAGAATTCTCTGGGCAAATCCTGAGCCCCTGCCCACTCATGCCTTAAAGGTAAGGTGCCTGAAAAGGAAGGTGCTGGATATTTGTCCACGGACGGAAGAGTGGATCATGCCCGTTTAGGTGGCGATCCGCCACAGGGCGACCTATTTGAAATCATTGTAAGCTTGTTGTCAGACACTTAAGAGCCTTTTCCCCCCTACATTTCAAATTTCCCTGCGTGGCCACTGGATTCACACAACTCGGGAACCATGTCTGTCAGCCTGAGGCGGGAGTTGAGTGGCCATTGCTCCAGCTGATTACTTGACAGCATCAAATGTACTGTAAAAACTCCCAGCTCCCAGCTGATCACTTTCCTCAGGCAGAAGCTGTTGCTGACTACATTGCCAGCACAGATTTAACTTTCTGCAGGCTGCAAGTGTTTCCAGCAAAGACTCCATCCAGTCTCACCTCATTGTTAGAACCTCTCTCACCATTGACAGAATGCTTCTGTCAACTCTACCTGACCTGCCATCTATTCCATCGGCATGAGTTCCGTCTATACTGTCTCACCTTGGTCCTCAGAATATGACCGTGATGAGCCCCAACACCAGCAGCACCAGGCACACCAGCAGCACCAACAACAACACCAACCTTCTTTGCAATCACCTGCTGCTGCACAGGACAGAGAGCACATTGCTGCCTGGGAGGCCGGGGATGGCCTCATCATGGCCAGATTTACTTAACTTTACGCTGTGCACCCATATGGCTGCCACATGCTGCGCCAGGTTGGCACCACCCCACAGCAACACCATAAAGCATCCCTACAATGACCAAGCCATTCCTTTCACACTCACCACCATTGCTGGAGGTAACGTTATATCTCACCATTCACTACAACTCACTAAGCCACTTCCAAAGGTGCACACAAATGTGTCCAAGACGGCAAAGTGGTGGAAATAAAGATTTTAATGGTTGACATTACATTACCGGAATCTTGCCATTAACATTGACTAAAATACCCAAGTGGTTACCCTTGTGAATCTACTTGTGTTTCATCTTTCTCTTCCGCGTGCTTCTACGAGGTGCTACCCCTGTGGCTTCAGCAGAAGTAGAGGCGGACTACTCACTTCCCTGCTGTGACAGCTTAGACACTCTTGGCGGATGTCCTCTGGGTTTTGGAGCCTCTGATGGCCCCGCCAAGGTCTGCTCCTCCTGTGACTGTGCAGGGGAAGACTCAGCCATCGCGATCCAAGGAGTCATCTGGGGCTCTGACTGAGGGGGTGGCAATGGGGGAGAAGTGTAAGCACTTTGAGCCCACACATCCCTCTCCCCTCTCACCATCATCCCTCTCATGGGCCACCCGCACTTCCCTGCTAGCAAAGAGCTGGAGAGCACCTTGCTGCACAACAGTGGGGCCATGAGGACCCAAGTCTACGCTGACATCCCTCCTAGAGAGATCTATGAGCCTCTGCCATCTATGCTCCATAGATAGCCATCTATTCTCCATAGAGACCATGTGCTCCTGTGAGTGACGCATTAGCTGCTCCATGCAGGTAGCCATCCTATCCATGGAAGAGCCTACAGTCACCATCGCCTGCGACAAGGTGATGTTCATGTTGGAGATGGACTCCTCCATTCTCTGAACATTTGCAGACATCACGCTCGCAAAACCTGTCAGAGCCTCCTGCACTTCTTGCTGCACCTCCAGGAACGCTCTCTTTCTGGATGGCCCCCGAGGCTCAGCGTCTGCATGCATCTGAGCAGAGCTGGGAGCGTCCTGCGCCCTCCAGCGAGGAGTCTCCACTGCTGTCCCTGTCTCCACCATCTGCTCTTGCTCACTTGTGACTTGTGACGGACCCGGTGACAACGCCACGCTGTCTCGCGTTGGACCCACCGAGGTGTGCGTCTCTGCGCTGGTGCTGGGTGCGTTCATGTCTGGAGGCTGGAGGCTCCTCTGAGGAGTCACCTTGCTCTTCCTCCTGGACAGTTGGGGGGGGGGGGGGCTCTTGATGGACCTGTGGGAGAGTAAAGAGATGAGTTAGAAATGTCATATGAAGAATGGGTACAGATACCATTCTGCACATGGTGACCATTCAGTGGCTGAAGACATCAGACCCCATATGAGTGACTGCTATATGCCATGTGGCTGTATGATATGTAATTCTGTCACCAGGTTGCTGAGATGTCCCCCTCGCTCTGTCTCCCATCTCCACCTGCTCGGCCACTCCCGAGACTTCCAACACAGCCTCCTCTGCTGTTGTAAGGGTCGTGAATGATGGAGGCCCACCTCCAGTTCTCTCCCTCTCTCTTATTGTGCGCTCTCTGGATTGGGGTGGCAATGCCAAGTGGGCTCCTTACGTGTTGTTAGTTGGTATGATTGCATTAGGATGAGGGTGAGTGTGAGGGGTGGCTAGTAAGATGGGGATGTGATAATGTAGAGAGAGGGATAGGTGGAGGTCCAAGTTATGTTGGTGTGAGTAAGGATGTGCAGGAGTAGGGTTGGGAAGGCAGAGTGATGGGGATGTGATGAGAGGCACAGCAGGATGAAGTTGAGTGTGGCTTTGCATTTACTTTTCCTGATCTAATGAAATCATTGAAACGTTTCCGGCACTGCACCCAGGTCCTCCTGAGCACATCCCTGCTGTTGACCTCCTCTGCAATTTGGAGCCAGGGTCTTTTTGTCTCCTGGGGAGGTCTCTTCCGCCCATTAGAAGGGAAGAGGACCTCCCTGCGTGCTCTGACTCCCTCCACAAGGATAAGGAGAGAGTCATCGGATAACCTGGGTGCAGCCCTCTGCCTTGTGCAGCCATCTCTCCAACTATTTGGAGCAATGAAAACCTCCAGTGTGCTGCCTGCACACTCCTAGATGAACCTTCAAATGAAATGTGGCCATGGCTCCTTTAAATATCCCGGCTGAAAACGTGTCATGGATGACGTCATCAGACCCGCACCATATAATAGGACCGGGTAACACGCGGGGCGGGCTTAATAGGCCCCATTAGCGCAAAGTCAATTTCTGCAGCAGGGTGGAAGCAACAACAGACCCGCCACACCGACCGCCCGCACCTGACCCGCCCAGGTACAGAAAATTCTGGCCTAAGTGAATGCACAAGGGTGATTAGTTGACTTTTTAATGAATTAATCATTTATAAATTATGTTTGAAATGTTTGTTTTGTGGTGGCATTCATTTCAGCATTGTGGCCAAGAGGACGCTGTGATGTTCCATGACAGAGGGATGGTGAGGTGGGGAAGTGTTGAGCAACGGGGATCTGGGGTTCATTCAAGGGAATCGGAGTCTGATGATGCACTCACGGACAGCCCATCCGGAACAGGGATTTGCAGGTTGCGCCCTCCCTTCCTCGTCCTCCTTCTCCTCTCCACACCAGCACACAGTAAGTGAGTGGTACCCTTTGCAGTTACGGTACATCTCAGCATTGATATGCGGCGCCCGCAAAGCCAGGTGTGTGCAGTCGATGGCGCAGTGCACCATGGGGAAGCCCGATATCCTGGCAAAGCCACTTGCGCGCTCCTCCTGCTTCTCTATGTTTAGAGAGGAGACAATGAAGTCCTTTCTCCAAGAGTACAGAGCCTCTGTGACCTCCCGGATGCAGCGATGGACGGTGAACTGCGAGATGTTTGCTATGTTGCCTGTTCCAGCCTGGAAGGATCCGCTGGCGAAAAGATTTAGGGTCACGGTCACCTTGAAGGCCACTGGCAGAGCTGTCGTCGCCCTGCTCTGAGGCTGCAGGTCTGATTCCAGGAGGTGGTAGAGTTCTGCCACCACCTCATTGGTGAAGAGGAGCCTCCGAATACTCTGCTCCTGGCTTAAGTGCAGGTAGGAGAAGTGCTCTCGGAAGACCCGAGGTGGGTGCGGCATCCTGCCGAGAGCCCTCCTGCCCCTCCTCCTCCTGCCGAGAGCCCTCCTGCCCCTCCTCCTCCTCCCTCTGCAAACAGCTTGTCTTTGCTGCGTCTGCTCCATCTCCCTGTCATGCTGCAGCACGAGGGGGATTGCAAGTAGATCCCCCATGACTGGGAGCAAGTGGTGTAGTCAGAGGCCTTCCAGTTGCAGCCAATGGCTTCCCAGCATCCAGCAGCACTCCCTGCACACTTTACCAACTTTATAAATGTGTTCCAGCAAGCCAGTGTTGATATAAACTCTGCAAGAGCCAGTACAAGAAAAACATCAACTTACCTGCAAGTTGGATGTATCCCTTTGAATAGCACTGGCGGGGAGTCCCTCGTGTGCGTGTTTAGGAGAGGGCATTGTTTGAACCGGCAACTTTCAGAATGGCAGGTTGTGTATCAAATCAGCTTTACACGCTGGCTGACGTCACAATCTGCCTATTCAGCATACTGCCGGTGCACGCATATTGCGCACGCACCAAGATGGCAGCCAATGCGGGCTGCGCCGGAAGCGAGGCGGACGCCTTTTTCTATCAAAACCGACCTTAACTACTGGCGCTAAGGTGCTGAATTTCACGGCCTTACTCCATGCTCAACATGTCCAACCAATACGGAGAAAACAATTCAACATTCAACATGTCCAATCAATGCAGAGCAACTCAGCATTCAACATGTCCAATCAATGCAGAGCAACTCAGCATTCAACATGTCCAATCAATGCAAAGTAACTCAGCATTCAACATGTCCAATCAATGCAGAGCAACTCAGCATTCAACATGTCCAATCAATGCAGAGCAACTCAGCATTCAACATGTCCAATCAATGCAAAGCAACTCAGCATTCAACATGTCCAATCAATGCAAAGTAACTCAGCATTCAACATGTCCAATCAATGCAGAGCAACTCAGCATTCAACATGTCCAATCAATGCAAAGTAACTCAGCATTCAACATGTCCAATCAATGCAGAGCAACTCAGCATTCAACATGTCCAATCAATGCAAAGTAACTCAGCATTCAACATGTCCAATCAATGCAGAACAGCAACTCAACATGTCTAATCAATGCAGAGCAACAACTCGACACTCAACATGTCCAATCAGCCAAGCCAATCAGATGATACAAGTCAGAGCAAGTCCTGTTCAAAGTGTACAGGGCTCTGATTGGAATAGACCTTGAGTACAGTGTCCATTTCTGGTCACGAGGCACAAGATAGATATTCAACTACTAGAGGCAGAGCAGAGAAGACATGGGTCCTGTGGGCAGCACTGGGCACCAAGTGGTCCCATGGGTGATGTAGGGGCATGGCAGCCTTTTTTAATGGGGCACTTCATTTCCTTTTTTTCAGTTGGGGGCGGAGGTGGAGAATTACACTAAAATGGTCAAATTCGTTAGTGGCTGAATGGTTTGCTATGCTTTGTGTGGGCACCTGAATCGCAGGACCCCAGTTGGCTGAGTAGAGATGGTCCTGTTTATTGCAAACATATATTCCGACTCCTGCAGGTGAGACGGGTAATGGAGCAGCAGCTTCCCTTCATCCATAGATTCACCAGCCCCTCTCCTCCGTGCTATAATGGCGTGTGGGCACTCAGTGTTACGAGGTTTATGGGACTGCAGGTGCTGACACACACAGTATACGCAGCAGTGATGCATTCTTTCTGTCTGATCTTTTGAGCACTTGCAGCCTGAGGTGAGTCATGTTAAGGATATAAATCTCCAGGTGTGCTGAGAGTGGAGTTTTACATAGGTTTACATAGAATATACAGCACAGAAACAGGCCATTCGGCCCAAACAGTCCATGCCAGCGTTTATGCTCCATTCGAGCCTCCTCCTGTCTTTCCTCATCTATCTAACCCTCTACTCCCTTCTCCCTCATATGCTTATCTAACCGCACCTTAAGTGCATCTATACTATTCGCTTCAACCACTCCCTGTAGTAGCGAGTTCCACATTCTCACCACCCTCTGGGTAAAGAAGTTTCTTCTGAATTCCCGATTTGATTTCTTGGTGACTATCTTATATTGATGGCCTCTAGTTTTGCTCTTTCCCACAAGTGGAGAAACTCTCTCTGTATCTACTCAAAACCTTTCATGATTTTAAAGACCTCTATTAGGTCACCCCTCAACCTTCTCATTTCAAGAGAAAAGAGACCCAGCCTATTCATCCTTTCCTGATAGGTATACCCTCGCATTTCTGGTATCATCCTTGTAAATCTTCTCTGTACCCTCTCCAGTGCCTCTATATCCTTTTTATAATATGGCGACCAGAATTGTACGCGGCACTCCAAGTGTGGTCTAACCAAGGTTCAATACAAGTTTAGCATAACTTCTCTACTTTTCAATCCTATCCCTCTCGAAATAAACCCTAGTGCTTGGTTTGCTTTTTTTATTGCCTTGTTAACCTGTGTCGATACTTTTAGTGATTTGTGTATTTGTACTCCAAGATCCCTTTGCTCTTCTACCCCACTTAGATTTGTATTTTCCAAGTAATATGTGACCTCCCTATTTTTCTTACCAAAATGTAATACCTCACATTTATCTGTGTTGAATTTCATTTGCCAATTATATGCCCATTTTGCAAGTTTATTAATGTCTTCTTGTAATTTGTTGCAGTCCTCCTCAGTATTGACTATCTCCTCCCCCCCACCCCCCCACCCCGCAATTTGTGTCATCTGCAAATTTAGAAATTGTGTTTTTGATTCCTAAGTCTAAATCATTAATATAAATTGTGAACAACAGTGGTCCCCGCACTGATCCTTGTGGAACACCACTACCCACCTTCTGCCACTGTGAATAGCTACCCTTTACCCCTACTCTCTGTTTCCTGTCTTGAAGCCAGCTAACTATCCATTCTGCTACTTGTCCCCTGACTCCGCATTTCCTGATCTTATTCATTCGTCTATTATGTGGTACCTTATCAAAGGCCTTTTGAAAATCTAGATAAATTACATCTACTGCATTACTTTTGTCTCCTCTCTCTGTTACCTCTTCAAAAAATTCAATTAGATTGGTTAAGCAAGACTTTCCCTTTTGAAATCCATGCTGACTTGTAGTGTCCCCCACCCTTCCACCTCCTCTAACCTAAAGGGGGTGAGTGAATATCAGGTAAGCTCTTTCTTGTTCTAGTTTAATCCGCAAGTTAGCTAGAGGGGATGGCAGGGGAGGCAGTGAAATGTTCCTCCTGCAGAATGTTTGAGGTGAGGGACGCCATCGGTGTCCCTGCTGATTACACCTTGGGAAGTGCACCCATCTCCAGCTCCTCGAAAACCGCGTTAGGGAACTGGAGCTGGAGCTGGATGAACTTCGGATCATTCGGGAGGCAGAGGTGGTCATAGATAGAAGCTTCAGGGATGTAGTTACTCCAAAGCATGAAGATAGATGGGTGACGGTGAGAGGGGCTAGGAGGAAGCAGTCAGTGCAGGGATCCTCTGTGGTCGTTCCCCTCAGTAACAAGTATACCGCTTTGGATACTGTTGAGGTGGATGACCTACCAGTGGTAAGCCACGGTGACCGGATCTCCGGCGCTGAGTCCGTCCCTGTGGCTCAGAAGGGAAGGGGGGAGAGCAGGAGAGCAATAGTTATTGGGGACTCAATAGTCAGAGGGACAGATAGGAGGTTCTGTGGCAGCAAAAGAGACTCACGGATGGTATGTTGCCTCCCGGGTGCCAGGGTCCGTGACGTCTCGGACCGTGTTTTCAGAATCCTCAAGGTGGAGGGGGAACAATCACAAGGCGTGGTACACATCGGTACCAACGACATAGGTAGGAGAAGGGACGGGGATTTAAAACAGGAATTTAGGGAGCTAGGTTGGAAGCTGAGAGCCAGTACAAACCATGTTGTAATCTCTGGTTTGTTGCAGGTGCCACGTGCTCGCGAGTTGAGGAACAGGGAGACAGTGCAGATAAACACGTGGCTGCAGGGATGGTGTAGGGGGGAGGGTTTCAGTTATGTGGATAATTGGAGCACATTCTGGGGAAGGTGGGACCTGTACAAACAGGACGGTTTGCACCTGAACCAGAGGGGCACCAATATCCTGGGAGGGAAATTTGCTACGGCTCTTCGGGGGGGTTTAAACTAATTTGTCAGGGGGATGGGAAAAAGGGCTGTAGTCCAGGAGCCAGTGGTGGGTGTAGGGAGGTACTGAGGAGGGTATCAAGGTCGCAGGAATGTACCGGCAGACAGGAAGGTGGCTTGAAGTGTGTCTACTTCAATGCAAGGAGCATCCGGAATAAGGTAGGAGAACTTGGAGCGTGGATTGGTACTTGGGACTACGATGTGGTGGCCATTACGGAGACATGGTTAGAACAGGGACAGGAATGGTTGTTGGAAGTTCCGGGGTATAGATGTTTCAGTAAGAGTAGGGAAGGTGGTAAGAAAGGTGGAGGAGTAGCATTGTTAATCAAGGATAGTTTAACAGCGGCAGAAAGGCAGTTCGAGGGGGATCTGCCGTCTGAGGTAATATGGGCTGAAGTTAGAAATAGGAAAGGAGCGGTCACGTTGTTAGGAGTTTTCTACAGGCCCCTAAATAGTAATAGACATGTGGAGGAAGAAATTGCAAAGCAGATTATGAATAGGTGTGGAGGTCACAGAGTAGTTGTCATGGGTGACTTCAACTTTCCAAATATTGATTGGAACCTTTATAGGTCAAACAGTTCGGATGGGATAGTTTTTGCACAGTGTGTGCAGGAGGGTTTCCTGACACAATATGTGGATAGGCCGACAAGAGGTGGGGCCACATTGGATTTGGTACTGGGTAATGAACTGGGCCAAGTGTTTGATTTGTATGTGGGAGAGCACTTTGGAGATAGTGACCACAATTCGGTGACTTTCACTATTGCAATGGAGAGGGATAGGGCCATACGGCAGGGCAGGGTTTATAATTGGGGGAGGGGTAATTATGATGCGATTAGGTAAGAATTAGGGAGCATAAGATGGGAACAGAAACTATCAGGGAAAGGCACAAACGAAAAGTGGAGCTTTTTCATGGAGCAATTACTGCGTGTCCTCGATAGATATGTCCCTGTCAGGCAGGGAGGAAATGGCCGAGTGAGAGAACCATGGTTCACAAAAGAGGTTGAATGTCTAGTCAAGAGGAAAAAGGAAGCGTATGTAAGGATGAGAAAACAAGGTTCAGTTGGGTCGATTGAGGGGTACAAGGTAGCAAGGAATGAGCTAAAAAAAGAGCTTAGGAGAGCTAGGAGGGGGCATGAGAAGTCCTTGATGGGTCGGATCAAGGAAAACCCCAAGGCTTTTTACTCTTATATGAGAAATAAAAGAATGACCAGGGTGAGGGTAGGGCCGGTCAAGGACAGTAGTGGGAACTTGTGCATGGAGTCAGAAGGGATAGGAGAGGTGATGAATGAATACTTTTCGTCAGTGTTCACCGAGGAGAGGGGCCATGTTTTTGAGGATGAGAGTGTGATAAAGGTGGATAGGCTGGAGAAGGTAGATGTTCTGAGGGAAGATGTTTTAGCAATTTTGAAGAACCTGAGGGTCTATAAGTCCCCTGGGCCAGATGGGATATATCCTAGGATTCTTTGGGAGGCAAGGGAGGAGATTGCAGAGCCTTTGGCTTTGATCTTTGGGTCCTCACTGTCCACGGGGATGGTGCCAGAGGACTGGAGAGTGGCGAATGTTGTTCCTCTCTTCAAGAAAGGAAATAGGAATGACCCTGGTAATTATAGGCCGGTTAGTCTTACTTCGGTGGTTGGTAAGATAATGGAAAAGGTCCTGAGGGATTGGATTTATGACCATTTGGAAAGATGCAACTTAATCCGGGATAGTCAACACGGATTCGTGAAGGGTAAGTCTTGCCTAATAAATTTGATTGAATTCTTTGAGGAGGTAACTAAGTGTGTAGATGAAGGTAGAGCAGTTGATGTCGTATACATGGATTTTAGTAAGGCGTTTGATAAGGTTCCCCATGGTCGGCTCATGAAGAAAGTAAGGAGTTGTGGGATAGAGGGAAATTTGGCCGATTGGATAAGTAACTGGCTATCTCATAGAAGGCAGAGGGTGGTGGTGGATGGAACATTTTCGGACTGGAGACCAGTTACCAGCGGTGTGCCACAGGGGTCGGTGCTGGGTCCTCTGCTGTTTGTGATTTTTATCAATGACTTGGAGGAGGGGACTGAAGGGTGGATCAGTAAATTTGCTGATGACACCAAGATTGGTGGAGTAGTGGATGAGGTGGAGGGCAGTTGTAGGCTGCAAAGAGACATTGATAGGATGCAGAGCTGGGCCGAAAAATGGCAGATGGAATTTAACCCTGATAAGTGCGAGGTGATTCATTTTGGTAGGGCAAATTTGAATAAGGATTACAGGGTCAACGGCAGGGTTCTGAGGAACGTGGAGGAGCAGAGGGATCTGGGGGTTCATATCCACAGATCTCTGAAGGTTGCCACTCAAGTGGATAGAGCAGTAAAGAAGGCCTATGGTGTGTTGGCGTTTATTAACAGAGGGTTTGAGTTTAAGAACCGTGAGGTTATGCTGCAACTGTACAGGACCTTGGTGAGACCACATTTGGAATATTGTGTGCAGTTCTGGTCACCTCACTATAGGAAGGACGTGGAAGCATTGGAAAGAGTGCAAAGGAGATTTACCAGGATGCTGCCTGGTTTGGGGGGGAGGTCTTATGAGGAAAGATTGAGGGAGTTGGGGCTTTTCTCTTTAGAGCGGAGGAGGATGAGAGGCGACTTAATAGAGGTTTATAAGATGATGAGGGGGATAGATAGAGTGGATGTTCAGAGACTATTTCCTCGGGTAGAGGCAGCTGTTACAAGGGGGCATAACTATAAGGTGCATGGGGGGAGATATAGAAGGGATGTCCGAGGTAGATTCTTTACTCAGAGAGTGGTTGGGGTGTGGAATGGACTGCCTGCTGTGATAGTGGAGTCGGACACTTTAGGAACTTTCAAGCGGTTATTGGATAAGCACATGGAGCACACCAGAGTGATAGGGAGTGTGATAGCTTGATCTTGGTCTCGGACAATGCTCGGCACAACATCGAGGGCCGAAGGGCCTGTACTGTGCTGTACTGTTCTATGTATCTATGTATCTATGTAGGACAACAATACAGGACAGGACAACAATACAGTACAGGGCAACAATACAGGACAGGACAACAATACAGTACAGGGAAACAATACAGGACAGGGCAACAATACAGGCAAGGCAACAGTCAAGGACAGGACAACAATACAGCACAGGACAACAATACAGGACAGGACAACAATACAGTACAGGGAAACAATACAGGACAGGGCAACAATACAGGACAGGGCAACAGTCAAGGACAGGACAACAATACAGCACAGGAGAACAATACAGGACAGGACAACAATACAGGACAGGGCAACAATACAGGAAAGGGCAACAAGACAGGACAGGGCAACAGCATAGGACAGGACAACAGTACAGGACAGCACAACAGTACAGGACAGGGCAACAATACAGGACAGGGCAACAATACAGGACAGGGCTAAAATACAGGATAGGGCAACAATACAGGACAGGACAACAATACAGGACATGACAACAATACAGGACAGGACAACAATATGGGACAGGGCAACAGTCAAGGACAGGACAACAATACAGGACAGGACAACAATACAGTACAGGGCAACAATACAGCACAGGGCAACAGTCAAGGACAGGACAACAAGACAGGACAACAATGCAGTACAGGGCAACAATACAGGACAGGGCAACAGTCTAGGACAGGAAAACAGTACAGGACAGGACAACAATACAGGACAGGACAACAATACAGTACAAGGCAACAATACAGGACAGGACAACAATACAGGACAGGACAACAGTACAGGACAGGGCAACAATACAGGACAGGACAACAATACAGGACAGGACAACAATACAGGACAGGAGAACAATACAAGTCAGGGCAACAATACAGGACAGGACAACAATACAGGACAGGAGAACAATACAGTACAAGGCAACAATACAGGACAGGACAACAATACAGGACAGGACAACAATACAGTACAAGGCAACAATACAGGACAGGACAACAATACAGGACAGGACAACAGTACAGGACAGGGCAACAATACAGGACAGGACAACAGTACAGGACAGGACAACAATACATGTCAGGGCAACAGTACAGGACAGGACAACAATACAGGACAGGACAACAATACAGTACAAGGCAACAATACAGGACAGGACAACAATACAGGACAGGACAACAGTACAGGACAGGGCAACAATACAGGACAGGACAACAGTACAGGACAGGACAACAATACATGTCAGGGCAACAATACAGGACAGGACAACAATACAGGACAGGGCAACAATACAGGACAGGAGAACAATACAAGACAGGACAGGACAACAGTACAGGACAGGACAACAATACACGTCAGGACAACAATACAGGACAGGACAACAATACAGGACAGGGCAACAATACAGGACAGGACAATACAGGACAGGACAAAAATACAGGACAGGGTAACAGTACAGGACAGGAGAACAATACAAGACAGGACAGGACAACAGTACAGGACAGGACAACAATACAGGACAGGACAACAATACAGGACAGGGCAACAATACAGGACAGGACAACAATACAGGACAGGACAAAAATACAGGACAGGGTAACAGTACAGGACAGGATAGTCAACACGGATTCGTGAAGGGTAAGTCTTGCCTAACAAATTTGATTGAATTCTTTGAGGAGGTAACTGAGTGTGTAGATGAAGGTAGAGCAGTTGATGTTGTATACATGGATTTTAGTAAGGCGTTTGATAAGGTTCCCCATGGTCGGCTCATGAAGAAAGTAAGGAGTTGTGGGATAGAGGGAAATTTGGCCGATTGGATAAGTAACTGGCTATCTCATAGAAGGCAGAGGGTGGTGGTGGATGGAAAATTTTCGGACTGGAGACCAGTTACCAGCGGTGTGCCACAGGGGTCGGTGCTGGGTCCTCTTCTGTTTGTGATTTTTATCAATGACTTGGAGGAGGGGACTGAAGGGTGGATCAGTAAATTTGCTGATGACACCAAGATTGGTGGAGTAGTGGATGAGGTGGAGGGCTGTTGTAGGCTGCAAAGAGACATTGATAGGATGCAGAGCTGGGCCGAAAAATGGCAGATGAAATTTAACCCTGATAAGTGCGAGGTGATTCATTTTGGTAGGGCAAATTTGAATAAGGATTACAGGGTCAACGGCAGGGTTCTGAGGAACGTGGAGGAACAGAGGGATCTGGGGGTTCATATCCACAGATCTCTGAAGGTTGCCACTCAAGTGGATAGAGCAGTAAAGAAGGCCTATAGTGTGTTAGCGTTTATTAACAAGGGGTTTGAGTTTAAGAACCGTGAGGTTATGCTGCAACTGTACAGGACCTTGGTGAGACCACATTTGGAATATTGTGTGCAGTTCTGGTCACCTCACTATAGGAAGGACATGGAAGCATTGGAAAGAGTGCAAAGGAAGATTTACCAGGCTGCCTGGTTTGGGGGGGAGGTCTTATGAGGAAAGATTGAGGGAGCTAGGGCTTTTCTCTTTAGAGCGGAGGAGGATGAGAGGCGACTTAATAGAGGTTTATAAGATGATGAGGGGGATAGATAGAGTGGATGTTCAGAGACTATTTCCTCGGGTGGATGTAGCTGTTACAAGGGGGCATAACTATAAGGTGCATGGGGGGAGATATAGAAGGGATGTCCGAGGTAGATTCTTTACTCAGAGAGTGGTTGGGGTGTGGAATGGACTGCCTGCTGTGATAGTGGAGTCGGACACTTTAGGAACTTTCAAGCGGTTATTGGATAAGCACATGGAGCACACCAGAATGATAGGGAGTGGGATTGCTTGATCTTGGTTTCGGACAATGCTCGGCACAACATCGAGGGCCGAAGGGCCTGTACTGTGCTGTACTGTTCTATGTTCTATGTTCTATGACTATTCATTATTATATTTTTGGTTTCTAGATGTTCTTCCTTTTTCTCCTTTAGTAGGGATTCCATTATTTTTCCTACCACTGATGTTAAGCTGACTGGTCTATAGTTCCCTGGACATGTTCTATCTCCCTTCTTAAATATAAAAGTGAGAAGTCGCACAACACCAGGTTATCGTCCAACAGTTTTATTTGAAATCACGAGCTTACGGAGCTGTTGCCCCTTCGTCAGGTGAAGGTACAATGAGGGAATCTACAATATTACACAGTATATAAACACAAAAAGCAATTTGTCTGCAGAGATACAATCTTTCAGGGAGGCATTACATCAAAGACACACCAGAGCACAGCCAAGACAATGAGATGGGTCACAGGGGGTCCAACGTGTCAAATCCTGCTGTCTGCAGTTGAGCTTTTAACTTTATTTTTTTTTGTGTTTTTTTGGTTTGGTTTTTTTTGTGTTTTTTTTTAAAACTGGAAAGCCAGACAACGATGTCGAGTCATGTTCTGTATCGTGACATGAACCCGATATCCCTATTGAGGCCGTCCTCATGGGTGCGGAACTTGGTTATCAGTTTCTGCTCGATGATTTTGCGTTGTCGTGTGTCTCGAAGGCCGCCTTGGAGAACGCAAACCCGAAGATCCGAGGCTGAATGTCCTTGACTGCTGAAGTGTTCCCCGACTGGGAGGTAACAATCCTGCCTGGCGATTGTTGCGCGGTGTCCGTTCATACGTTGTCTCAGTGTCTGCATGGTCTTGCCAATGTACCATGCTCTGGGGCATCCTTTCCTGCAACGTATCAGGTAGACAACGTTGGCCGAGTCACATGAGTATGTACCATGTACCTGGTGGGTAGTGTCCTCACGTGTGATGATGGTATCTGTGTTGATGATCTGGCATGTCTTGCAGAGGTTGCCGTGGCAGGGTTGTGTGGTGTCGTGGTTGCTGTTCTCCTGACAGCTGGGTAATTTGCTGCGAACGATGGTACTTTTGAGGTTAGGCGGCTGCTTGAAGGCGAGTAGTGGAGGCGTGGGGATGGCCTTAGCAAGGTGTTCGTCGTCATCGATGACATGTTGAAGGCTGCGAAGAACATGGCGTAGTTTCTCCGCTCCGGGGAAGTACTGGGCGACGTAGGGTACTCTGTTGGTTGTGTCCCGTGTTCGCCTTCTGAGGAGGTCTATGCGGTTTTTCGCTGTGGCCCGTTGGAACTGTCGATCGATGAGTCGAGCGTCATATCCCGTTCTTACGAGGGCATCTTTCAGTGTCCGTAGGTGTCCATCGCATTCCTCCTCGTCTGAGCAGATCCTGTGTATTCGCAGGGCTTGTCCATAGGGGATGGCTTCTTTAACGTGGTTAGGGTGGAAGCTGGAGAAGTGGAGCATCGTGAGGTTGTCCGTGGGCTTGCGGTAGAGTGAAGTGCTGAGGCGTCCGTCTTTGATGGAGATTCGTGTGTCCAAGAATGAAACCGATTCTGAGGAGTAGTCCATGGTGAGTTAGATGGTGTACCTTTACCTGACGAAGGGGCAACAGCTCCGAAAGCTTGTAATTTTAAATAAATCTGTTGGACTATAACCTGGTGTTGTGTGACTTCTCATTTTTGTCCACCCCAGTCCAACGCTGGCATCTCCGCATCATAAATATGTGCAGTAATGCCTCTGCTATCTCTTCCCTAGATTCTTTTAAAATACACAGATGAAATCTGTCCGGACCAGGGGTTTTACCCTCTTTGAGTTTCTTTAGTTTAGTTAATATATCTCCTTGTTTTATTTAAATGCAGTTATCTTATTACTAATCTCATCATCCGATGCCATCTCTACCTGTTCTATCTCCCTGGTAAATACTGAAGCAAAGTAATTATTTAATATCTCTGCCATCTCTCTATCGTTGCCTGTGATTTTATCCTGTCCATCCCTTCGTGGCCCTATTCCCATCCCGACATTCCTTTTTTATCTACGTGCCTGTAAAATATTTTACTGTTTTGTTTTATGTTCCTTGATAATTTAATTTCATAGTTCCTCTTTGCGTTCCTAATCTTTTTTTGACTTCTCTCCTAATCTCTTCATATTCTCTCTTGTCATGCTTTCCCCTGCTGTCCATGTACTTAGTGTATGCCTCTTTCTTTACCCTCAAATTTTCCCTTATGGCTTTATTCATCCACGGTGTCTCATTAGTGTTTAGCTTGTTTTTGTTTTTTAGCGGAATATATTTTCCCAGGACTCTGTTGAACACCATTTTAAATGTTTCCCATTGCTGTTCCACATCATTGTTTGCCAATATTGTTGTCCATTTTATTTTCCCAAGTTTTTTTCTCAGCCCCTCAAAATCAGCTTTTCTCCAATCTATTAACCTGGTCTTTGTCAATTATTATCTTAAAGCATGTTATATTATGGTCACTATTGCCGAAATATTCCCCATGGGTTCACTGCACGACAGACACATTAGTGAGAAATGGGCTCCGCACATCACTGCACTATCACATATCTCCCTATTCTCAGCTCCAGTTCATTCTTCTCACTGTTTGAGACAATTTCAGTTCAATGCTGAGACACTCTGGTTTCATCCAGGAGTTTGGCTCTTAGGACAAAATGAAAGAACTCAATCATTCAGAAAGTTAAAACGAGAGGATTTAGAGAGGGAGCAGTCGGTCAGACACATTACAAACAGATGGGATAATAGTTTCTCTCCATCTGCTTTACTCTGTATCTAACCCGTGCTGTACCTGTCCTGGGAGTGTTTGATGGGACAGTGTAGGTACCCCTCTAGTCACTGCCTGCCACTCGGTCTTTTTCCGAGTGTTTAATTTCACACTTCACACTTCTGAGCCATCTTTTGTTTCTTAACCTGTCCCATTACCATCTCGTCTTGCCTTGAGCATCTCTTAATGTCTCTACTTACCATAGACCACCCCTTTTGTTCTTTTATTCCTCCCCCCAGCCTCCAACTTGCTTTTTTATCTGTTTCATTTCCTGCTTTTTTCTCAGTTCTGACGAAGGGTCTTCGATCTGAAACGTTAACTCTGTTTCTCTCTCCACGGATGTTGCCTGGCCTGCTGAGTTTTTCCAGCGTTTTCTGTTGTTGTTGTAATATCTCCAAGTTTGCAGACGACACAAAGCTGGGTGGGCGTGTGTGTTGTGAGGAGGATGCAGAGAAACTCCAGTATGATTTGGACAGGTTGGGTGATTGGGCAGATGCATGGCAGATGCAATATAATGTGGATAAATGCGAGGTTATCCACTTTGGTGGCAAAAACAGGAAGGCAGATTATTATCTGAACGGCAATAGATTGGGAAAAGGGGAAGTGCAATGAGACCTGGGTGTCCTTGTGCACCAGTCGCTGAAGGTAAGCATGCAAATGCAGCAGGTGGTTAAGAAGGCAAAATGGTATGTTGGCCTTCATAGCGAGAGGATTCGAGTACAGGAGCAAGGATGTCTTGCTGCAGTTGTACAGGGCCTTGGTGAGACCACACCTTGAGTATTGTGTGCAGTTTTGGTCGCCTTATCTGAGGAAGGATGTTCTTGCCATGGAGGGAGTGCAGCAAAAATTCACCAGACTGATACCTGGGATGGCACGAATGACGTATGAAGAGAGATTGGGACGATTGGGCTTGTATTCGCTAGAGTTGAGAAGAATGAGGGGGGATCTCATTGAAACTTATAAAATTCTAACAGGACTAGACAGACTAGATGCAGGAAAGATGTTCCTGATGGCGGGGGAGTCCAGAACCAGGGGTCACAGTCTAAGGATAAGGGGTAAGCAATTTAGGACTGAGATGAGGAGGAATTTCTTCACCCAGAGAGTGGTGAACCTGTGGAATTCTCTACCACAGAAGGCAGTTGAGGCCAATTCATTAAATATATTCAAGAAGGAATTAGATATATTTCTTAAGGCTAAAGGGATCAAGGGATATGGGGAGAAAGCAGGGACAGGGTACTGAATTTGGATGATCAGCCATGATCTCATTGAAAAGTGGAGCAGGCTCGA
The DNA here is from genome assembly GCA_030390025.1 of Squalus acanthias. Classification (NCBI taxonomy): domain Eukaryota; kingdom Metazoa; phylum Chordata; class Chondrichthyes; order Squaliformes; family Squalidae; genus Squalus; species Squalus acanthias. The sequence goes on along the minus strand of CM059434.1, from coordinate 75,294,254 downwards.
GGGGCCGAATGGCCTATTCCTGCTCCTATCTTCTATGTTTCTATGTTTCTATGTAGAGGGAGCTTTACTCTGTATCTATCCCATGCTGTACCTGCACTGGGAGTGTTTGATGTGACAATGTAGAGGGAGCTTTACTCTGTATCTATCCCATGCTGTACCTGCCCTGGGAGTGTTTGATGAGGACAGTGTAGAGGGAGCTTTACTCTGTATCTAACCCGTGCTGTACCTGACCTGGGAGTGTTTGATGGGACAGTGTAGAGGGCTTTACTTTGTATATATCCCATGCTGTACATGCACTGGGAGTGCTGGATGTGACAATGTAAAGGGAGCTTTACTCTGTATCTAACCCGTGCTGTACCTACCCTGGGAGTGTTTTTTTTTACATAGACTGTACAGCACAGAAACAGGCCATTCGGCTCAACCAGTCCATGCGTTTATGCTCCACTCGAGCCTCCTCCTTCTTCATCTAACTCTATCAGCATAACCCTCTAAGCCCTTCTCCCTCATGCTTACCGAGCTTTCCCTTAAATGCATCTATAACATTCACCTCCACCAATCCCTGTGGTAGAGAGTTCCACATTCTCACCAGTCTCTTGGTAAAGAAGTTTCTTCTGAATTCCCTATTTGATTTCTTGGTGACTTTGTTATATTGATGGCCTCTAGTTTAGCTCATCCCCACAAATAAAGGAACCTGGGCTACATGATGGGACAGTGTAGAGGGAGCTTTATTCTGCATCAAACCCGTACTATACCTGCCCTCTGGTACATTAACTCTCCCATTGAAGCCAATCCCTCTGGTACATTAACACTCCCATTGAAGCCCATTCTCTGGGACATTAAATCTCCCATTGAAGCCAATCGCTCTGGTACATTAACACTCCCATTGAAGCCCATTCTCTGTTACATTAACTCTCCCATTGAAGCCAATCCCTCTGGTACATTAACACTCCCATTGAAGCCCATCCATCTGGTACATTAACTCTCCCATTGAAGTCCATCCATCTGGTACGCTAACTCTCCCATTGAAGCCCATCCCTCTGGTACAGAAACTCTCCCATTGAAGGCCATCCCTTTGGTAAACTAACTCTCCCATTGAAGCCCCTCCCTCTGGTACACTAACTCTCCCATTGAAGCTCATCATTTTCGGTACACTAACTCTCCCATTGAAGACCCTCCTTCTGGTACAGAAACTCTCCCATTGAAGCTCATCGCTCTGGTACAGAAACTCTCCCATTGAAGCCCCTCCCTCTGGTACAGAAACTCTCCCATTGAAGCCCATCCCTCTGGTACAGAAACTCACCCATTGAAGCCCATTCCTCTGGTACAGAAACTCACCCATTGAAGCCCATCCCTCTGGTACATTAACTCTCCCATTGAAGCCCATCCCTCTGGTACTTTAACTCTCCCATTGAAGCCCATTCCTCTGGTATACTAACTCTCCCATTGAAGCTCAATGCTCTGGTACAGAAACTCTCCCATTGAAGCCCCTCCCTCTGGTACACTAACTCACCCATTGAAGCCCATTGCTCTGGTACAGAAACACACCCATTGAAGCCCATCCCTCTGGTACATTAACTCTTCCATTGAAGCCCATTGCTCTGGTACAGAAACTCACCAATTGAAGCCCATCCCTCTGGTACATTAACTCTCCCATTGAAGCCCATTCTCTGGGACATTAACTCTCCCATTGAAGCCCATTCTCCGGTACTTTAATTCTGCCATTGAAGCCAATCCATCTGGTACGCTAACTCTCCCATTGAAGCCCATCCCTCTGGTACAGAAACTCTCCCATTGAAGACCCTCCCTCTGGTACACTAACTCACCCATTGAAGCCCATCGCTCTGGTACAGAAACTCTCCCATTGAAGCCCATTCCTCTGGTACGCTAACTCTCCCATTGAAGACCCTCCCTCAGGTACACTAACTCTCCCATTGAAGCTCATCGCTCTGGTGCACTAACTCACCCATTGAAGCTCATTGCACTGGTACAGGAACTCTCCCATTGAAGCCGATTGCTCCGGTACAGAAACTCACCCATTGAAGCCCTTCTCTCTGGTACATTAACTCTTCCATTGAAGTCCATTGCTCTGGTACAGAAAAGCTCCCATTGAAGACCCTCCTTCTGGTACAGAAACTCACCCATTGAAGCCCATTCCTCTGGTACTGAAACTCACCCATTGAAGACCCTCCCTCTGGTACACTAACTCTCCTATTGAAGCTCATTGCTCTGGTACATTAACTCTCCCATTGAAGCCCATTGCTCTGGTACACAAACTCACCCATTGAAGCCCATCCCTCTGGTACATTAACTCTTCCATTGAAGCCCATTGCTCTGGTACAGAAACTCACCCATTGAAGCCCATTCCTCTGGTACTGAAACTCACCCATTGAAGACCCTCCCTCTGGTACACTAACTCTCCTATTGAAGCTCATTGCTCTGGTACATTAACTCTCCCATTGAAGCCCATTGCTCTGGTACACTAACTCTCCCAATGAAGCTCATCCCTCTGGTACATTAACTCTCCCATTGAAGCCCATTCTCTGGTACATTAACTCTCCCATTGAAGCCAATCCCTCTGTTACATTAACACTCCCATTGAAGCCCATCCTCTGGTACATTAACTCTCCCATTGAAGCCCATTCTCTGGTACATTAATTCTGCCATTGAAGCCCATCCATCTGTTACGCTAACTCTCCCATTGAAGCCCATCCCTCTGGTACAGAAACTCTCTCATTGAAGGCCAACCCTTTGGTATACTAACTCTCCCACTGAAGCCCCTCCCTCTGGTACACTAACTCTCCCATTGAAGCTGATCGCTCTGGTACACTAACTCTCCCATTGAAGACCCTCCCTCTGGTACAGAAACTCTCCCATTGAAGCTCATCGCTCTGGTACGGCAACTCTCCCATTGAAGCCCATTCCTCTGGTACAGAAACTCACCCATTGAAGCACATTCCTCTGGTATACTAACTCTCCCATTGAAGCTCATTGCTCTGGTACATTAACTCTCCCATTGAAGCTCATTGCTCTGGTACATTAACTCTCCCACTGAACCCCCTCCCTCTGGTACACTAACTCTCCCATTGAAGCTCATCGCTCTGGTACAGAAACTCTCCCATTGAAGCTCATCGATCTGGTACACTAACTCTCCCATTGAAGACCCTCCCTCTGGTACAGAAACTCTCCAATTGAAGCTCATCGCTCTGGTACAGAAACTCTCCCTTTGAAGCCCCTCCCTCTGGTACACCAACACACCCATTGAAGCCCATTGCTCTGGTACAGAAACTCACCCATTGAAGACCCTCACTCTGGAGCACCAACTCTCCCACTGAAGCTCATCGCTCTGGTACAGAAACTCTTCCATTGAAGCCCATCCCTCTGGTACAGAAACTCACCCATTGAAACCCATTCCTCTGGTACAGAAACTCACCCATTGAAGCCCATCCCTCTGGTACATTAACTCTCCCATTGAAGCCCATTCCTCTGGTACAGAAACTCACCCATTGAAGCCCATCCCTCTGGTACATTAACTCTTCCATTGAAGCCCATTGCTCTGGTACAGAAACGCTCCCATTGAAGACCCTCCCTCTGGTACAGAAACTCAACCATTGAAGCCCATTCCTCTGGTACAGAAACTCACCCATTGAAGCCCAGCCCTCTGGTACATTAACTCTCCCATTGAAGCCCATTCCTCTGGTATATTAACTCTCCCATTGAAGCTCATTGCACTGGTACAGAAACTCTCCCATTGAAGCCCCTCCCTCTGGTACACTAACTCACCCATTGAAGCCCATTGCTCTGGTACAGAAACTCACCCATTGAAGCCCATCCCTCTGGTACATTAACTCTCCCATTGAAGCTCATTGCTCTGGGACGGAAACTCTCCCATTGAAGCCCATTCCTCTGGTACACTAACTCACCCATTGAAGCCCATTGCTCTGGTACAGAAACTCACCCATTGAAGCCCATCCCTCTTGGACATTAACTCTTCCATTGAAGCCCATTGCTCTGGTACAGAAACTCACCCATTGAAGCCCATCCCTCTGGTATATTAACTCTTCCATTGAAGCCCATTGCTCTGGTACACTAACTCTCCCATTGAAGCTCATCCCTCTAGTACATTAACTCTCCCATTGAAGCCAATCCCTCTGGTACATTAACACACCCATTGAAGCTCATTCTCTGGTACATTAACTCTCCCATTGAAGCCAATCCCTCTGGTACATTAACTCTCCCATTGTAGCCCATTCTCTGGTACATTAATTCTGCCATTGAAGCCCATCCATCTGGTATGCGAACTCTCCCATTGAAGCCCATCGCTCTGGTACAGAAACGCTCCCATTGAAGACCCTCCCTCTGGTACACTAACTCTCCCATTGAAGCCTATCCCTCTGGTACATTAACTCTCCCATTGAAGACCCTCCCTCTGGTACACTAACTCTCCCATTGAAGCTCATCGCTCTGGTACAGAAACTCTCCCATTGAAGCCCATTCCTCTGGTACGCTAACTCTCCCATTGAAGACCCTCCCTCTGGTACACTAACTCTCCCATTGAAGCTCATCGCTCTGGTGCACTAACTCTCCCATTGAAGCTCATCGCTCTTGTACAGAAACTCTCCCATTGAAGCCCATCCCTCTGGTACTGAATCTCACCCATTGAAACCCATTCCTCTGGTACAGAAACTCACCCATTGAAGCCCATCCCTCTGGTACATTAACTCTCCCATTGAAGCCCATCCCTCTGGTATACTAACTCTCCCATTGAAGCTCATTGCTCTGGTACAGAAACTCACCAATTGAAGCCAATCCCTCTGGTACATTAACACTCCCATTGAAGCCTATTCTCTGGGACATTAACTCTCCCATTGAAGCCAATCCCTCTGGTACATTAACACTCCCATTGAAGCCCATTCTCTGGTACATTGACTTTTCCATTGAAGCCAATCCCTCTGGTACATTAACACTCCCATTGAAGCCATCCATCTGGTACATTAACTCTCCCATTGAAGCCCATTCTCTGGTACTTTAATTCTGCCATTGAAGCCAATCCATCTGGTACGCTAACTCTCCCACTGAAGCCCATCCCTCTGGTACAGAAACTCTCTCATTGAAGGCCATCCATTTGGTATACTAACTCTCCCATTGAAGCCCCTCCCTCTGGTACAGAAACTCACTCATTGAAGCCCATCCCTCTGGTACAGAAACTCTCCCATTGAGGCCCTCCCTCTGGAACACTAACTCTCCCATTGAAGCTCATCGCTCTGGTACAGAAACTCTCCCATTGAAGCCCATTCCTCTGGTACAGGAACTCTCCCATTGAAGCCCCTGCCTCTGGTACACTAACTCACCCATTGAAGCCGATTGCTCCGGTACAGAAACTCACCCATTGAAGCCCATCTCTCTGGTACATTAACTATTCCATTGAAGTCCATTGCTCTGGTACAGAAACGCTCCCATTGAATACCCTCCCTCTGGTACAGAAACTCACCCATTGAAGCCCATTCCTTTGGTACAGAAACTCACCCATTGAAGCCCATCCCTCTTGTGCATTAACCCTCCCATTGAAGCCCATTCCTCTGGTATACTAACTCTCCCATTGAAGCTCATTACACTGGTACAGAAACTCTCCCATTGAAGCCCCTCCCTCTGGTACACTAACTCACCCATTGAAGCCCATTGCTCTGGTACAGAAACTCACCCATTGAAGCCCATCCCTCTGGTACATTAACTCTCCCATTGAAGACCCTCCCTCTGGTACACTAACTCTCCCATTGAAGCCCATCCCTCTGGTACAGAAACTCTCCCATTGAAGCCCATCCCTCTGGTACATTAACTCTTCCATTGAAGCCCATTGCTCTCGTACAGAAACGCTCCCATTGAAGACCCTCCCTCTGGTACAGAAACTCACCCATTGAAGCCCATTCCTCTGGTACTGAAACTCACCCATTGAAGACCCTCCCTCTGGTACACTAACTCTCCCATTGAAGCCCATTCCTCTGATACACTAACTCACCCATTGAAGCCCATTGCTCTGGTACAGAAACTCACCCATTGAAGCCCATTCCTCTGGTACATTAACTCTCCCGTTGAAGCCCATTCCTCCGGTATACTAACTCTCCCATTGAAGCTCATTGCTCTGGTACAGAAACTCTCTCATTGAAGCCCCTCCCTCTGATACACTAACTCATCCATTGAAGCCCATTGCTCTGGTACAGAAACTCACCCATTGAAGCCCATTCCTCTGGTACATTAACTCTCCCGTTGAAGCCCATTCCTCCGGTATACTAACTCTCCCATTGAAGCTCATTGCTCTGGTACAGAAACTCTCCCATTAAAGCCCCTCCCTCTGGTACACTAACTCACCCATTGAAGCCCATTGCTCTGGTACATTAACTCTCACATTGAAGCCCATTCCTCTGGTATACTAACTCTACCATTGAAGCTCATTGCTCTGTTACAAAAACTCTCTCATTGAAGCCCCTCCCTCTGATACAGAAACTCACCCATTGAAGCCCATTCCTCTGGTACAGAAACTCAATCATTGAAGCCCATCCCTCTGGTACATTAACTCTCCCATTGAAGCTCATTGCTCTGGTACATTAACTGTCCCATTGAAGCCCATTGCTCTGGTACACAAACTCACCCATTGAAGCCCATTGCTCTGGTACAGAAATACACTTTGAAGCCCATCCCTCTGGTACATTAACTCTCCCATTGAAGTCATTCCCTCTGGTACATTAACACTCCCATTGAAGCCCATTCTCTGGTACATTAACACTCCCATTGAAGCCCATCCTCTGGTACATTAACTCTCCCATTGAAGCCAATCCCTCTGGTACATTAACACTCCCATTGAAGCCATCCCTCTGGTACATTAACTCTCCCATTGAAGGCCAACCCTTTGGTATACTAACTCTCCCACTGAAGCCCCTCCCTCTGGTACACTAACTCTCCCATTGAAGCTCATCGCTCTGGTACGGAAACTCTCCCATTGAAGCCCATCCCTCTGGTACATTAACCCTCCCATTGAAGCCCATTCCTCTGGTATACTAACTCTCCCATTGAAGCTCATTGCTCTGGTACAGAAACTCTCCCATTGAAGCCCCTCCCTCTGGTACACTAACTCACCCATTGAAGCCCATTGCTCTGGTACAGAAACTCACCCATTGAAGCCCATCCCTCTGGTACATTAACTCTCCCATTGAAGACCCTCCCTCTGGTACACTAACTCTCCCATTGAAGCCCATCCCTCTGGTACAGAAACTCTCCCATTGAGGCACATCCCTCTGGTACATTAACTCTTCCATTGAAGCCCATTGCTCTCGTACAGAAACGCTCCCATTGAAGACCCTCCCTGTGGTACAGAAACTCACCCATTGAAGCCCATTCCTCTGGTACTGAAACTCACCCATTGAAGACCCTCCCTCTGGTACACTAACTCTCCCATTGAAGCTCATCGCTCTGGTACAGAAACTCTCTCATTGAAGCCCCTCCCTCTGGTACACTAACTCACCCATTGAAGCCCATTGCTCTGGTACATTAACTCTCCCATTGAAGCCCATTCCTCCGGTATACTAACTCTCCCGTTGAAGCCCATTCCTCCGGTATACTGACTCTCCCATTGAAGCTCATTGCTCTGGTACAGAAACTCTCCCATTGAAGCCCCTCCCTCTGGTACACTAACTCACCCATTGAAGCCCATTGCTCTGGTACATTAACTCTCCCATTGAAGCCCATTCCTCTGGTATACTAACTCTACCATTGAAGCTCATTGCTCTGGTACAAAAACTCTCTCATTGAAGCCCCTCCCTCTGGTACAGAAACTCTCCCATTAAAGCCCATCCCTCTGATACAGAAACTCACCCATTGAAGCCCATTCCTCTGGTACAGAAACTCACCCTTTGAAGCCCATCCCTCTGGTACATTAACTCTTCCATTGAAGCCCATTGCTCTGGTACAGAAACTCACCCTATGAAGCCCATCCCTCTGGTACATTAACTCTTCCATTGAAGCCCATTGCTCTGGTACACTAACTCTCCCATTGAAGCCAATCCCTCTGGTACATTAACACTCCCATTGAAGCCCATTCTCTGGTACATTAACTCTCCCATTGAAGCCAATCCCTCTGTTACATTAACACTCCCATTGAAGCCCATCCTCTGGTACATTAACTCTCCCAATGAAGCCAATCCTTCTGGTACATTAACACTCCCATTGAAGCCATCCATCTGGTACATTAACTCTCCCATTGAAGGCCAACCCTTTGGTATACTAACTCTCCCACTGAAGCCCCTCCCTCTGGTACACTAACTCTCCCATTGAAGCTCATCGCTCTGGTACACTAACTCTCCCATTGAAGACCCTCCCTCTGGTACAGAAACTCTCCCATTGAAGCTCATCGCTCTGGTACGGAAACTCTCCCATTGAAGCCCATTCCTCTGGTACAGAAACTCACCCATTGAAGCACATTCCTCTGGTATACTAACTCTCCCATTGAAGCTCATTGCTCTGGTACATTAACTCACCCATTGAAGCTCATTACTCTGGTACATTAACTCTCCCACTGAAGCCCCTCCCTCTGGTACACTAACTCTCCCATTGAAGCTCATCGCTCTGGTACACTAACTCTCCCATTGAAGACCCTCCCTCTGGTACAGAAACTCTCCCATTGAAGCTCATCGCTCTGGTACGGAAACTCTCCCATTGAAGCCCATTCCTCTGGTACAGAAACTCACCCATTGAAGCACATTCCTCTGGTATACTAACTCTCCCATTGAAGCCCATTGCTCTGGTACAGAAACGCTCCCATTGAAGACCCTCCCTCTGGTACAGAAAGTCACCCATTTAAGACCCTCCCTCTGGTACACTAACTCTCCCATTGAAGCTCATCGCTCTGGTGCACTAACTCTTCCATTGAAGCTAATTGCTCCGGTACAGAAACTCTCCCATTGAAGCCCATCCCTCTGGTACAGAAACTCACCCATTGAAGCCCATTCCTCTGGTACAGAACCTCACCCATTGAAGCCCATTCCTCTTGTACAGAAACTCACCCATTGAAGCCCATTCCTCTGGTATACTAACTCTCCCATTGAAGCCCATCCCTCTGGTTCATTAACTCTCCCATTGAAGCCCATTCCTCTGGTATACTAACTCTCACATTGAAGCTCATTGCTCTGGTACAGAAACTCTCCCATTAAAGCCCATCCCTCTGATACAGAAACTCACCCATTGAAGCCCATCCCTCTGGTACATTAACTCTTCCATTGAAGCCCATTGCTCTGGTACAGAAACTCACCCATTGAAGCCCATCCCTCTGGTATATTAACTCTCCCATTGAAGCTCATCCCTCTGGTACATTAACTCTCCCATTGAAGCCAATCCCTCTGGTACATTAACACTCCCATTGCAGCCCATTCTCTGGTACATTAACTCTCCCATTGAAGGCAATCCCTCTGGTACATTTACACTCCCATTGAAGCTCATTCTCTGGTACATTAACTCTCCCATTGAAGCCCATTCTCTGGTACATTAATTCTGCCATTGAAGCCCATCCATCTGCTATGCTAACTCTCCCATTTAAGCCCATCCCTCTGGTACAGAAACTCTCTCATTGAAGCCCATTCCTCTGGTACGTTAACTCTCCCATTGAAGACCCTCCCTCTGGTACACTAACTCTCCCATTGAAGCTCATCGATCTGGTACACTAACTCTCCCATTGAAGACCCTCCCTCTGGTACAGAAACTCTCCCATTGAAGCCCCTCCCTCTGGTACAGAAACTCTCCCATTGAAGCCCCTCCCTCTGGTATAGAAACTCACCCATTGAAGCCCATTCCTCTGGTACAGAAACTCACCCATTGAAGCCCATCCCTCTGGTACATAAACTCTCCCATTGAAGCCCAATCCTCTGGTACATTAACTATCCCATTGAAGCCCATTCCTCTGGTATACTAACTCTCCCATTGAAGCGCATTGCACTGGTACAGAAACTCTCCCATTGAAGTCCCTCACTCTGGTACATTAACTCTTCCATTGAAGCCCATTGCTCTGGTACACCAACTCTCCCATTGAAGCCCCTCCCTCTGGTACACTTACTCTCCCATTGAAGCTCATCCCTCTGGTACATTAACTCTCCCATTGAAGCCAATCCCTCTGGTACATTAACACTCCCATTGCAGCCCATTCTCTGGTACATTAACTCTCCCATTGAAGGCAATCCCTCTGGTACATTAACACTCCCATTGAAGCTCATTCTCTGGTACATTAACTCTCCCATTGAAGCCCATTCTCTGGTACATTAATTCTGCCATTGAAGCCCATCCATCTGCTATGCTAACTCTCCCATTTAAGCCCGTCCCTCTGTTACAGAAACTCTCTCATTGAAGGCCATCCCTTTGGTATACTAACACTCCCACTGAAGCCCCTCCCTCTGGTACACTAACTCTCCCATTGAAGCTCATCGATCTGGTACACTAACTCTCCCATTGAAGACCCTCCCTCTGGTACAGAAACTCTCCCATTGAAGCCCCTCCCTCTGGTACAGAAACTCTCTCATTGAAGCCCCTCCCTCTGGTATAGAAACTCACCCATTGAAGCCCATTCCTCTGGTACAGAAACTCACCCATTGAAGCCCATCCCTCTGGTACATAAACTCTCCCATTGAAGCCCAATCCTCTGGTACATTAACTCTCCCATTGAAGCCCATTCCTCTGGTATACTAACTCTCCCATTGAAGCTCATTGCTCTGGTACAGAAAGTCTCCCATTGAAGTCCCTCACTCTGGTACATTAACTCTTCTATTGAAGCCCATTGCTCTGGTACACCAACTCTCCCATTGAAGCCCCTCCCTCTGGTACACTAACTCTCCCATTGAAGCTCATCGCTCTGGTGCACTAACTCTCCCATTGAAGCTCATCGCTCTGGTACAGAAACTCTTCCATTGAAGCCCATCCCTCTGGTACAGAAACTCACCCATTGAAACCCATTCCTCTGGTACAGAAACACACCCATTGAAGCCCATCCCTCTGGTACATTAACTCTTCCATTGAAGCCCATTGCTCTGGTACAGAAACGCTCCCATTGAAGACCCTCCCTCTGGTACAGAAACTCAACCATTGAAGCCCATTCCTCTGGTACAGAAACTCACCCATTGAAGCCCATCCCTCTGGTACATTAACTCTCCCATTGAAGCCCATTGCTCTGGTACAGAAACTCTCCCATTGAAGCCCATTCCTCCGGTACACTAACTCTTCCATTGAATCCCATTGCTCTGGTACAGAAACTCACCCATTGAAGCCCATCCCTCTGGTATATTAACTCTTCCATTGAAGCCCATTCCTCTGGTATACTAACTCTCCCATTGAAGCTCATTGCTCTGGTACAGAAACTCTCCCATTGAAGTCCCTCACTCTGGTACATTAACTCTTCCATTGAAGCCCATTGCTCTGGTACACCAACTCTCTCATTGAAGCCCCTCCCTCTGGTACACTTACTCTCCCATTGAAGCTCATCCCTCTGGTACATTAACTCTCCCATTGAAGCCAATCCCTCTGGTACATTAACACTCCCATTGCAGCCCATTCTCTGGTACATTAACTCTCCCATTGAAGGCAATCCCTCTGGTACATTAACACTCCCATTGAAGCTCATTCTCTGGTACATTAACTCTCCCATTGAAGCCCATTCTCTGGTACATTAATTCTGCCATTGAAGCCCATCCATCTGCTATGCTAACTCTCCCATTTAAGCCCATCCCTCTGGTACAGAAACTCTCTCATTGAAGGCCATCACTTTGGTATACTAACACTCCCACTGAAGCCCCTCCCTCTGGTACACTAACTCTCCCATTGAAGCTCATCGATCTGGTACACTAACTCTCCCATTGAAGATCCTCCCTCTGGTACAGAAACTCTCCCATTGAAGCCCCTCCCTCTGGTACAGAAACTCTCCCATTGAAGCTCCTCCCTCTGGTATAGAAACTCACCCATTGAAGCCCATTCCTCTGGTACAGAAACTCACCCATTGAAGCCCATCCCTCTGGTACATAAACTCTCCCATTGAAGCCCAATCCTCTGGTACATTAACTCTCCCATTGAAGCCCATTCCTCTGGTATACTAACTCTCCCATTGAAGCTCATTGCTCTGGTACAGAAACTCTCCCATTGAAGTCCCTCACTCTGGTACATTAACTCTTCCATTGAAGCCCTTTGCTCTGGTACACCAACTCTCCCATTGAAGCCCCTCCCTCTGGTACACTAACTCTCCCATTGAAGCTCATCGCTCTGGTACAGAAACTCTTCCATTGAAGCCCATCCCTCTGGTACAGAAACTCACCCATTGAAACCCATTCCTCTGATACAGAAACACACCCATTGAAGCCCATCCCTCTGGTACATTAACTCTCCCATTGAAGCCCATTCCTCTGGTAAACTAACTCCCCCATTGAAGCCCATTGCTCTGGTACACTAACTCTCCCATTGAAGCCCCTCCCTCTGGTACAGAAACTCAACCATTGAAGCCCATCCCTCTGGTACAGACACTCTCCCATTGAAGACCCTCCCTCTGGTACACTAACTCTCCCATTGAAGCCCATCCCTCTGGTACATTAACTCTCCCATTGAAGACCCTCCCTCTGGTACACTAACTCTCCCATTGAAGCTCATCGCTCTGGTACAGAAACACTCCCATTGAAGCCCATTACTCTGGTACGCTAACTCTCCCATTGAAGACCCTCCCTCTGGTACACTAACTCTCCCATTGAAGCTCATCGCTCTGGTGCACTAACTCTCCCATTGAAGCCCATCCCTCTGGTACAGAAACTTACCCATTGAAACCCATTCCTCTGGTACAGAAACTCACCCATTGAAGCCCATCCCTCTGGTACATTAACTCTCCCATTGAAGCCCATTCCTCTGGTACTTTAACTCTCCCATTGAAGCTCATTGCTCCGGTACAGAAACTCTCCCATTGAAGCCCCTCCCTCTGGTACACTAACTCACCCATTGAATCCCATTGCTCTGCAACAGAAACTCACCCATTGAAGCCCATCCCTCTGGTACATTAACTCTTCCATTGAAGCCCATTGCTCTGGTACAGAAAGGCTCCCATTCAAGACCCTCCCTCTGGTACAGAAACTCACCCATTGAAGCCCATCCCTCTTGTACATTAACTCTCCCATTGAAGCCCATTCCTCTGGTATACTAACTCTCCCATTGAAGCTCATTGCTCTGGTACAGAAAGTCTCCCATTGAAGTCCCTCACTCTGGTACATTAACTCTTCTATTGAAGCCCATTGCTCTGGTACACCAACTCTCCCATTGAAGCCCCTCCCTCTGGTACACTAACTCTCCCATTGAAGCTCATCGCTCTGGTGCACTAACTCTCCCATTGAAGCTCATCGCTCTGGTACAGAAACTCTTCCATTGAAGCCCATCCCTCTGGTACAGAAACTCACCCATTGAAACCCATTCCTCTGGTACAGAAACACACCCATTGAAGCCCATCCCTCTGGTACATTAACTCTTCCATTGAAGCCCATTGCTCTGGTACAGAAACGCTCCCATTGAAGACCCTCCCTCTGGTACAGAAACTCAACCATTGAAGCCCATTCCTCTGGTACAGAAACTCACCCATTGAAGCCCATCCCTCTGGTACATTAACTCTCCCATTGAAGCCCATTGCTCTGGTACAGAAACTCTCCCATTGAAGCCCATTCCTCCGGTACACTAACTCTTCCATTGAATCCCATTGCTCTGGTACAGAAACTCACCCATTGAAGCCCATCCCTCTGGTATATTAACTCTTCCATTGAAGCCCATTCCTCTGGTATACTAACTCTCCCATTGAAGCTCATTGCTCTGGTACAGAAACTCTCCCATTGAAGTCCCTCACTCTGGTACATTAACTCTTCCATTGAAGCCCATTGCTCTGGTACACCAACTCTCTCATTGAAGCCCCTCCCTCTGGTACACTTACTCTCCCATTGAAGCTCATCCCTCTGGTACATTAACTCTCCCATTGAAGCCAATCCCTCTGGTACATTAACACTCCCATTGCAGCCCATTCTCTGGTACATTAACTCTCCCATTGAAGGCAATCCCTCTGGTACATTAACACTCCCATTGAAGCTCATTCTCTGGTACATTAACTCTCCCATTGAAGCCCATTCTCTGGTACATTAATTCTGCCATTGAAGCCCATCCATCTGCTATGCTAACTCTCCCATTTAAGCCCATCCCTCTGGTACAGAAACTCTCTCATTGAAGGCCATCACTTTGGTATACTAACACTCCCACTGAAGCCCCTCCCTCTGGTACACTAACTCTCCCATTGAAGCTCATCGATCTGGTACACTAACTCTCCCATTGAAGATCCTCCCTCTGGTACAGAAACTCTCCCATTGAAGCCCCTCCCTCTGGTACAGAAACTCTCCCATTGAAGCTCCTCCCTCTGGTATAGAAACTCACCCATTGAAGCCCATTCCTCTGGTACAGAAACTCACCCATTGAAGCCCATCCCTCTGGTACATAAACTCTCCCATTGAAGCCCAATCCTCTGGTACATTAACTCTCCCATTGAAGCCCATTCCTCTGGTATACTAACTCTCCCATTGAAGCTCATTGCTCTGGTACAGAAACTCTCCCATTGAAGTCCCTCACTCTGGTACATTAACTCTTCCATTGAAGCCCTTTGCTCTGGTACACCAACTCTCCCATTGAAGCCCCTCCCTCTGGTACACTAACTCTCCCATTGAAGCTCATCGCTCTGGTACAGAAACTCTTCCATTGAAGCCCATCCCTCTGGTACAGAAACTCACCCATTGAAACCCATTCCTCTGATACAGAAACACACCCATTGAAGCCCATCCCTCTGGTACATTAACTCTCCCATTGAAGCCCATTCCTCTGGTAAACTAACTCCCCCATTGAAGCCCATTGCTCTGGTACACTAACTCTCCCATTGAAGCCCCTCCCTCTGGTACAGAAACTCAACCATTGAAGCCCATCCCTCTGGTACAGACACTCTCCCATTGAAGACCCTCCCTCTGGTACACTAACTCTCCCATTGAAGCCCATCCCTCTGGTACATTAACTCTCCCATTGAAGACCCTCCCTCTGGTACACTAACTCTCCCATTGAAGCTCATCGCTCTGGTACAGAAACACTCCCATTGAAGCCCATTACTCTGGTACGCTAACTCTCCCATTGAAGACCCTCCCTCTGGTACACTAACTCTCCCATTGAAGCTCATCGCTCTGGTGCACTAACTCTCCCATTGAAGCCCATCCCTCTGGTACAGAAACTTACCCATTGAAACCCATTCCTCTGGTACAGAAACTCACCCATTGAAGCCCATCCCTCTGGTACATTAACTCTCCCATTGAAGCCCATTCCTCTGGTACTTTAACTCTCCCATTGAAGCTCATTGCTCCGGTACAGAAACTCACCCATTGAAGCCCATCCCTCTGGTACATTAACTCTTCCATTGAAGCCCATTGCTCTGGTACAGAAAGGCTCCCATTCAAGACCCTCCCTCTGGTACAGAAACTCACCCATTGAAGCCCATTCCTCTGGTACAGAAACTCACCCATTGAAGCCCATCCCTCTTGTACATTAACTCTCCCATTGAAGCCCATTCCTCTGGTATACTAACTCTCCCATTGAAGCGCATTGCACTGGTACAGAAACTCTCCCATTGAAGCACCTCCCTCTGGTACACTAACTCACCCATTGAAGCCCATTGCTCTGGAACAGAAACTCACCCATTGAAGCCCATCCCTCTGGTATATTAACTCTTCCATTGAAGCCCATTGCTCTGGTACACTAACTCTCCCATTGAAGCTCATCCCTCTGGTACATTAACTCTCCCATTGAAGCCAATCCCTCTGGTACATTAACACTCCCATTGAAGCCCATTCTCTGGTACATTAATTCTGCCATTGAAGCCCATCCATCTGGTACGCGAACTCTCCCATTGAAGCCCATCCCTCTGGTACAGAAACTCTTCCATTGAAGCCCATTGCTCTGGTACAGAAACTCACCCATTGAAGCTCATCCCTCTGGTACATTAACTCTCACATTGAAGCCCGTTCCTCTGGTACACTAACTCACCCATTGAAGCCCATTGCTCTGGTACAGAAACTCACCCATTGAAGCTCATCCCTCTGGTACATTAAATCTCCCATTGAAGCCAATCCCTCTGGTACATTAATACTCCCATTGAGGCCCATTCTCTGGTACATTAACTCTCCCATTGAAGCCAATCCCTCTGGTACATTAACACTCCCATTGAAGCTCATTCTCTGGTACATTAACTCTCCCATTGAAGCCAATCCCTCTGGTACATTAACACCCCAATTGAAACCATCCATCTGGTACATTAACTCTCCCATTGAAGCCCATTCTCTGGTACATTAATTCTGCCATTGAAGCCCATCCATCTGGTACGCTAACTCTCCCATTGAAGCCCATCCCTCTGGTACAGAAACTCTCTCATTGAAGGCCATCCCTTTGGTACACTTACCCTCCCACTGAAGCCCCTCCCTCTGGTACACTTACTCTCCCATTGAAGCTCATCGATCTGGTACACTAACTCTCCCATTGAAGACCCTCCCTCTGGTACACTATCTCTCCCATTGAAGACCCTCCCTCTGGTACAGAAACTCACCCATTGAAGCCCATTCCTCTGGTATATTAACTCTTCCATTGAAGCCCATTGCTCTGGTACACTAACTCTCCCATTGAAGTTCATCCCTCTGGTACATTAACTCTCCCATTGAAGCCAATCCCTCTGGTACATTAACACTCCCATTGAAGCCCATTCTCTGTGACATTAACTCTCCCATTGAAGCCCATCCCTCTGGTACAGAAACTTACCCATTGAAACCCATTCCTCTGGTACAGAAACTCACCCATTGAAGCCCATCCCTCTGGTACATTAACTCTCCCATTGAAGCCCATTCCTCTGGTACTTTAACTCTCCCATTGAAGCTCATTGCTCCGGGACAGAAACTCTCCCATTGAAGCCCCTCCCTCTGGTACACTAACTCACCCATTGAATCCCATTGCTCTGCTACAGAAACTCACCCATTGAAGCCCATCCCTCTGGTACATTAACTCTCCCATTGAAGCTCATCGCTCTGGCACAGAAACTTTCCCATTGAAGCCCATTCCTCTGGTACGCTAACTCTCCCATTGAAGACCCTCCCTCTGGTACACTAACTCTCCCATTGAAGCTCATCGCTCTGGTGCACTAACTCTCACATTGAAGCTCATCGCTCTGGTACAGAAACTCTCCCATTGAAGCCCCTCCCTCTGGTACACTAACTCACCCATTGAAGCCCATCCCTCTGGTACATTAACTCTCCCATTGAAAACCCTCCTCTGGCACAATAACTCTCCCATTGAAGCTCATCGCTCTGGCACAGAAACTTTCCCATTGAAGCCCATTCCTCTGGTACGCTAACTCTCCCATTGAAGACCCTCCCTCTGGTACACTAACTCTCCCATTGAAGCTCATCGCTCTGGTGCACTAACTCTCACATTGAAGCTCATCGCTCTGGTACAGAAGCTCTCCCATTGAAGACCCTCCCTCTGGTACACTAACTCTCCCATTGAAGCCAATCCCTCTGGTACATTAACACTCCCATTGAAGCCCATTCTCTGGTACATTAATTCTGCCATTGAAGCCCATCCATCTGGTACGCGAACTCTCCCATTGAAGCCCATCCCTCTGGTACAGAAACTCTTCCATTGAAGCCCATTGCTCTGGTACAGAAACTCACCCATTGAAGCTCATCCCTCTGGTACATTAACTCTCACATTGAAGCCCGTTCCTCTGGTACACTAACTCACCCATTGAAGCCCATTGCTCTGGTACAGAAACTCTCCCATTGAAGCTCATCCCTCTGGTACATTAAATCTCCCATTGAAGCCAATCCCTCTGGTACATTAATACTCCCATTGAGGCCCATTCTCTGGTACATTAACTCTCCCATTGAAGCCAATCCCTCTGGTACATTAACACTCCCATTGAAGCTCATTCTCTGGTACATTAACTCTCCCATTGAAGCCAATCCCTCTGGTACATTAACACCCCAATTGAAACCATCCATCTGGTACATTAACTCTCCCATTGAAGCCCATTCTCTGGTACATTAATTCTGCCATTGAAGCCCATCCATCTGGTACGCTAACTCTCCCATTGAAGCCCATCCCTCTGGTACAGAAACTCTCTCATTGAAGGCCATCCCTTTGGTACACTTACCCTCCCACTGAAGCCCCTCCCTCTGGTACACTTACTCTCCCATTGAAGCTCATCGATCTGGTACACTAACTCTCCCATTGAAGACCCTCCCTCTGGTACACTATCTCTCCCATTGAAGACCCTCCCTCTGGTACAGAAACTCACCCATTGAAGCCCATTCCTCTGGTATATTAACTCTTCCATTGAAGCCCATTGCTCTGGTACACTAACTCTCCCATTGAAGTTCATCCCTCTGGTACATTAACTCTCCCATTGAAGCCAATCCCTCTGGTACATTAACACTCCCATTGAAGCCCATTCTCTGTGACATTAACTCTCCCATTGAAGCCCATCCCTCTGGTACAGAAACTTACCCATTGAAACCCATTCCTCTGGTACAGAAACTCACCCATTGAAGCCCATCCCTCTGGTACATTAACTCTCCCATTGAAGCCCATTCCTCTGGTACTTTAACTCTCCCATTGAAGCTCATTGCTCCGGGACAGAAACTCTCCCATTGAAGCCCCTCCCTCTGGTACACTAACTCACCCATTGAATCCCATTGCTCTGCTACAGAAACTCACCCATTGAAGCCCATCCCTCTGGTACATTAACTCTCCCATTGAAGCTCATCGCTCTGGCACAGAAACTTTCCCATTGAAGCCCATTCCTCTGGTACGCTAACTCTCCCATTGAAGACCCTCCCTCTGGTACACTAACTCTCCCATTGAAGCTCATCGCTCTGGTGCACTAACTCTCACATTGAAGCTCATCGCTCTGGTACAGAAACTCTCCCATTGAAGCCCCTCCCTCTGGTACACTAACTCACCCATTGAAGCCCATCCCTCTGGTACATTAACTCTCCCATTGAAAACCCTCCTCTGGCACAATAACTCTCCCATTGAAGCTCATCGCTCTGGCACAGAAACTTTCCCATTGAAGCCCATTCCTCTGGTACGCTAACTCTCCCATTGAAGACCCTCCCTCTGGTACACTAACTCTCCCATTGAAGCTCATCGCTCTGGTGCACTAACTCTCACATTGAAGCTCATCGCTCTGGTACAGAAGCTCTCCCATTGAAGACCCTCCCTCTGGTACACTAACTCTCCCATTGAAGCTCATCGCTCTGGTGCACTAACTCTCACATTGAAGCTCATCGCTCTGGTACAGAAACTCTCCCATTGAAGCCCCTCCCTCTGGTACACTAACTCACCCATTGAAGCCCATCCCTCTGGTACACTAACTCTCCCATTGAAGCCCCTCCCTCTGGTACACTAACTCACCCATTGAAGCCCATCCCTCTGGTACATTAACTCTCCCATTGAAAACCCTCCCTCTGGCACAATAACTCTCCCATTGAAGCTCATCGCTCTGGCACAGAAACTTTCCCATTGAAGCCCATTCCTCTGGTACGCTAACTCTCCCATTGAAGACCCTCCCTCTGGTACACTAACTCTCCCATTGAAGCTCATCGCTCTGGTACAGAAACTCTCCCATTGAAGCCCATCCCTCTGGTACAGAAACTCACCCATTGAAGCCCATCCCTCTGGTACATTAACTTTCCCATTGAAGCCAATTCCTCTGGTATACTAACTCTCCCATTGAAGCTCATCCCTCTGGTACATTAACTCTCCCATTGAAGCCAATCCCTCTGGTACATTAACACTCCCATTGAAGCCCATTCTCTGGTACATTAACTCTCCCATTGAAGCCAATCACTCTGGTACATTAACACTCCCATTGAAGCTCATTCTCTGGTGCATTATCTCTCCCATTGAATCCAATCCCTCTGGTACATTAACACTCCCATTGAAGCCATCCATCTGGTACATTAACCCTCCCATTGAAGCCCATTCTCTGGTACATTAATTCTGCCATTGAAGCCCATCCATCTGGTACGCTAACTCTCCCATTGAAGCCCATCCCTCTGGTACAGAAACTCTCTCATTGAAGCTCATCAATCTGGTACATTAACTCTCCCATTGAAGACCCTGCCTCTGGTACAGAAACTCTCTGATTGAAGCCCCTCCCTCTGGTACAGAAACTCTCCCATTGAAGCCCATCCCTCTGGTACAGAAAGGCTCCCATTCAAGACCCTCCCTCTGGTACCGAAACTCACCCATTGAAGCCCATTCCTCTGGTACAGAAACTCACCCATTGAAGCCCATCCCTCTTGTACATTAACACTCCCATTGAAGCCCATTCCTCTGGTACAGAAAGGCTCCCATTCAAGACCCTCCCTCTGGTACACTAACTCACCCATTGAAGCCCATTGCTCTGGAACAGAAACTCACCCATTGAAGCCCATCCCTCTTGTTCATTAACTCTTCCATTGAAGCCCATTGCTCTGGTACAGAAACTCACCCATTGAAGCCCATCCCTCTGGTATATTAACTCTTCCATTGAAGCCCATTGCTCTGGTACACTAACTCTCCCATTGAAGCTCATCCCTCTGGTACATTAACTCTCCCATTGAAGCCAATCCCTCTGGTACATTAACACTCCCATTGAAGACCATTCTCTGTTACATTAACTCTCCCATTGAAGCCCATTCTCTGGTACATTAATTCTGCCATTGAAGCCCATCCATCTGGTACGCGAACTCTCCCATTGAAGCCCATCCCTCTGGTACAGAAACTCTTCCATTGAAGCCCATTGCTCTGGTACAGAAACTCACCCATTGAAGGCCATCCCTCTGGTACATTAACTCTCCCATTGAAGCCCGTTCCTCTGGTACACTAACTCACCCATTGAAGCCCATTGCTCTGGTACAGAAACTCACCCATTGAAGCTCATCCCTCTGGTACATTAAATCTCCCATTGAAGCCAATCCCTCTGGTACATTAATACTCCCATTGAAGCCCATTCTCTGGTACATTAACTCTCCCATTGAAGCCAATCCCTCTGGTACATTAACACTCCCATTGAAGCTCATTCTCTGCTACATTAACTCTCCCATTGAAGCCAATCCCTCTGGTACATTAACACCCCAATTGAAACCATCCATCTGGTACATTAACTCTCCCATTGAAGCCCATTCTCTGGTACATTAATTCTGCCATTGAAGCCCATCCATCTGGTACGCTAACTCTCCCATTGAAGCCCATCCCTCTGGTACAGAAACTCTCTCATTGAAGGCCATCCCTTTGGTACACTTACCCTCCCACTGAAGCCCCTCCCTCTGGTACACTTACTCTCCCATTGAAGCTCATCGATCTGGTACACTAACTCTCCCATTGAAGACCCTCCCTCTGTTACAGAAACTTTCCCATTGAAGACCCTCCCTCTGGTACAGAAACTCACCCATTGAAGCCCATTCCTCTGGTATAGTAACTCTTCCATTGAAGCCCATTGCTCTGGTACACTAACTCTCCCATTGAAGTTCATCCCTCTGGTACATTAACTCTCCCATTGAAGCCAATCCCTCTGGTACATTAACACTCCCATTGAAGCCCATTCTCTGTGACATTAACTCTCCCATTGAAGCCAATCCCTCTGGTATTTTAACACTCCCATTGAAGCTCATTCTCTGGTACATTAACTCTCCCATTGAAGCCAATCCCTCTGGTACATTAACACTCCCATTGAAGCCATCCATCTGGTACATTAACTCTCCCATTGAAGCCCATTCTCTGGTACATTAATTCTGCCATTGAAGCCAATCCATCTGGTAGGCGAACTCTCCCATTGAAGCCCATCCCTCTGGTACAGAAACTCAACCATTGAAGCCCATCCCTCTGGTACAGAAACTCTCCCATTAAAGACCCTCCCTCTGGTACACTAACTCTCCCATTGAAGCCCATCCCTCTGGTACATTAACTCTCCCATTGAAGACCCTCCCTCTGGTACACGAACTCAACCATTGAAGCTCATCGCTCTGGTACAGAAACTCTCCCATTGAAGCCCATTCCTCTGGTACGCTAACTCTCCCATTGAAGACCCTCCCTCTGGTACACTAACTCTCCCATTGAAGCTCATCGCTCTGGTGCACTAACTCTCCCATTGAAGCCCATCCCTCTGGTACAGAAACTTACCCATTGAAACCCATTCCTCTGGTACAGAAACTCACCCATTGAAGCCCATCCCTCTGGTACATTAACTCTCCCATTGAAGCCCATTCCTCTGGTACTTTAACTCTCCCATTGAAGCTCATCGCTCTGGTGCACTAACTCTCCCATTGAAGCCCATCCCTCTGGTACAGAAACTTACCCATTGAAACCCATTCCTCTGGTACAGAAACTCTCCCATTGAAGCCCATCCCTCTGGTACATTAACTCTTCCATTGAAGCCCATTGCTCTGGGACAGAAATGCTCCCATTCAAGACCCATCCCTCTGGTACAGAAACTCACCCATTGAAGCCCATTCCTCTGGTACAGAAACTCACCCATTGAAGCCCATCCCTCTGGTACATTAACTCTCCCATTGAAGCCCATTCCTCTGGTATACTATCTCTCCCATTGAAGCGCATTGCAATGGTACAGAAACTCTCCCATTGAAGCACCTCCCTCTGGTACACTAACTCACCCATTGAAGCCCATTGCACTGGAACAGAAACTCACCCATTGAAGACCATCCCTCTGGTACATTAACTCTCCCATTGAAGCTCATTGCTCTGGTACAGAAACTCTCCCATTAAAGACCCTCCCTCTGGTACACTAACTCTCCCATTGAAGCCCATCCCTCTGGTACAGAAACTCTCTCATTGAAGGCCATCCCTTTGGTATACTAACTCTCCCACTGAAGCCCCTTCCTCTGGTACACTAACTCTCCCATTGAAGCTCATCGATCTGGTACATTAACTCTCCCATTGAAGACCCTGCCTCTGGTACAGACACTCTCCCATTGAAGACCCTCCCTCTGGTACAGAAACTCACCCATTGAAGCCCATTCCTCTGGTACAGAAACTCTCCCATTGAAGCCCATCACTCTGGTACATTAACTCTCCCATTGAAGCTCATTGCTCTGGTACAGAAACTCTCCCATTGAAGCCCATTCCTCTGGTACACTAACTCACCCATTGAAGCCCATTGCTCCGGTACAGAAACTCACCCATTGAAGCCCATCCCTCTGGTACATTAACTCTTCCATTGAAGCCCATTGCACTGGTACAGAAACTCACCCATTGAAGCCCATCCCTCTGGTATATTAACTCTTCCATTGAAGCCCATTGCTCTGGTACACTAACTCTCCCATTGAAGCTCATCCCTCTGGTACATTAACTCTCCCATTGAAGCCAATCCCTCTGGTACATTAACACTCCCATTGAAGCCCATTCTCTGTTACATTAACTCTCCCATTGAAGCCTATCCCTCTGGTACATTAACACTCCCATTGAAGCTCATTCTCTGGTACATTAACTCTCCCATTGAAGCCAATCCCTCTGGTACATTAACACTCCCATTGAAGCCATCCATCTGGTACATTAACTCTCCCATTGAAGCTCATTCTCTGGTACATTAATTCTGCCATTGAAGCCCATCCATCTGGTACGCTAACTCTCCCATTGAAGCCCATCCCTCTGGTACAGAAACTCTTCCATTGAAGCCCATTGCTCTGGTACACTAGCTCTCCCATTGAAGCCCCTCCCTCTGGTACAGAAACTCAACCATTGAAGCCCATCCCTCTGGTACAGAAACTCTCCCATTGAAGACCCTCCCTCTGGTACACTAACTCACCCATTGAAGCCCATCCCTCTGGTACATTAACTCTCCCATTGAAGACCCTCCCTCTGGCACAATAACTCTCCCATTGAAGCTCATCGCTCTGGCACAGAAACTTTCCCATTGAAGCCCATTCCTCTGGTACGCTAACTCTCCCATTGAAGACCCTCCCTCTGGTACACTAACTCTCCCATTGAAGCTCATCGCTCTGGTGCACTAACTCTCACATTGAAGCTCATCGCTCTGGTACAGAAACTCTCCCATTGAAGCCCCTCCCTCTGGTACACTAACTCACCCATTGAAGCCCATCCCTCTGGTACATTAACTCTCCCATTGAAAACCCTCCCTCTGGCACAATAACTCTCCCATTGAAGCTCATCGCTCTGGCACAGAAACTTTCCCATTGAAGCCCATTCCTCTGGTACGCTAACTCTCCCATTGAAGACCCTCCCTCTGGTACACTAACTCTCCCATTGAAGCTCATCGCTCTGGTACAGAAACTCTCCCATTGAAGCCCATCCCTCTGGTCCAGAAACTCACCCATTGAAGCCCATCCCTCTGGTACATTAACTTTCCCATTGAAGCCAATTCCTCTGGTATACTAACTCTCCCATTGAAGCTCATCCCTCTGGTACATTAACTCTCCCATTGAAGCCAATCCCTCTGGTACATTAACACTCCCATTGAAGCCCATTCTCTGGTACATTAACTCTCCCATTGAAGCCAATCACTCTGGTACATTAACACTCCCATTGAAGCTCATTCTCTGGTGCATTAACTCTCCCATTGAATCCAATCCCTCTGGTACATTAACACTCCCATTGAAGCCATCCATCTGGTACATTAACTCTCCCATTGAAGCCCATTCTCTGGTACATTAATTCTGCCATTGAAGCCCATCCATCTGGTACGCTAACTCTCCCATTGAAGCCCATCCCTCTGGTACAGAAACTCTCTCATTGAAGCTCATCAATCTGGTACATTAACTCTCCCATTGAAGACCCTGCCTCTGGTACAGAAACTCTCTGATTGAAGCCCCTCCCTCTGGTACAGAAACTCTCCCATTGAAGCCCATCCCTCTGGTACAGAAACTCACCCATTGAAGCCTATTCCTCTGGTACAGAAACTCACCCATTGAAGCCCATCCCTCTGGTACATTAACTTTCCCATTGAAGCCCATTCCTCTGGTACACTAACTCTCCCATTGAAGCCCATTCCTCTGGTATACTAACTCTCCCATTGAAGCCCATTCCTCTGGTATACTCACTCTCCCATTGAAGCGCATTGCACTGGTACAGAAACTCTCCCATTGAAGCCCCTCCCTCTGGTACACTAACTCACACATTGAAGCACATTGCTCTGGTACAGAAACTCTCCCATTGAAGCCCATCCCTCTGGTACAGAAACACAACCATTGAAGCCCATCCCTCTGGTACAGAAACTCTCCCATTGAAGACCCTCCCTCTGGTACACTAACACTCCCATTGAAGCCCATCCCTCTGGTACATTAACTCTCCCATTGAAGACCCTCACTCTGGTACACTAACTCACCCATTGAAGCTCATCGCTCTGGTACAGAAACTCTCCCATTGAAGCCCATTCCTCTGGTACAGAAACTCACCCATTGAAACCCATTCCTCTGGTACAGAAACTCACCCATTGAAGCCCATCCCTCTGGTACATTAACACTCCCATTGAAGCCCATTCCTCTGGTATACTAACTCTCCCATTGAAGGTCATTGCTCTGGTACAGAAACTCTCCCATTGAAGCCCCTCCCTCTGGTACACTAACTCACCCATTGTTGCCCATTGCTCTGGTACAGAAACTCACCCATTGAAGCCCATCCCTCTGGTACATTAACTCTTCCATTGAAGCCCATTGCTCTGGTACAGAAACGCTCCCATTGAAGACCCTCCCTCTGGTACAGAAACTCACCCATTGAAGCCCATTCCTCTGGTACAGAAGCTCACCCATTGAAGCCCATCCCTCTGGTACATTAACTCTCCCATTGAAGCCCATTCCTCTGGTATACTAACTCTCCCATTGAAGCTCATTGCACTGGTACAGAAACTCACCCATTGAAGCCCATCCCTCTGGTACATTAACTCTCCCATTGAAGACCCTCCCTCTGGTATACTAACTCTCCCATTGAAGCTCACCGCTCTGGTACAGAAACTCTCCCATTGAAGCCCATTCCTCTGGTACGCTAACTTTCCCATTGAAGACTCTCCCTCTGGTACACTAACTCTCCCATTTAAGCTCATCGCTGTGGTACAGAAACTCTCCCATTGAAGCCCATCCCTCTGGTACAGCAACTCACCCATTGAAGCCCATCCCTCTGGTACATTAACTTTCCCATTGAAGCCAATTCCTCTGGTATACTAACTCTCCCATTGAAGCTCATCCCTCTGGTACATTAACTCTCCCATTGAAGCCAATCCCTCTGGTACATTAACACTCCCATTGAAGCCCATTCTCTGGTACATTAACTCTCCCATTGAAGCCAATCACTCTGGTACATTAAGACTCCCATTGAAGCTCATTCTCTGGTACATTAACTCTCCCATTGAATCCAATCCCTCTGGTTCATTAACACTCCCATTGAAGCCATCCATCTGGTACATTAACTCTCCCATTGAAGCCCATTCTCTGGTACATTAATTCTGCCATTGAAGCCCATCCATCTGGTACGCTAACTCTCCCATTGAAGCCCATCCCTCTGGTACAGAAACTCTCTCATTGAAGGCCATCCCTTTGGTATACTAACTCTCCCACTGAAGCTGCTCCCTCTGGTACACTAACTCTCCCATTGAAGCTCATCGCTGTGGTACAGAAACTCTCCCATTGAAGCCCCTCCCTCTGGTACAGAAACTGTCCCATTGAAGCCCATCCCTCTGGTACAGAAACTCACCCATTGAAGCCCATCCCTCTGGTACATTAACTCTTCCATTGAAGCCCATTGCTCTGGTACAGAAACGCTCCCATTGAAGACCCTCCCTCTGGTACAGAAACTCAACCATTGAAGCCCATTCCTCTGGTACAGAAACTCACCCATTGAAGCCCATCCCTCTGGTACATTAACTCTCCCATTGAAGCCCATTCCTCTGGTATACTAACTCTCCCATTGAAGCTCATTGCACTGGTACAGAAACTCTCCCATTGAAGCCCCTCCCTCTGGTACACTAACTCACCCATTGAAGCCCATTGCTCTGGTACAGAAACTCATCCATTGAAGCCCATCCCTCTGGTACATTAACTCTCCTATTGAAGCTCATTGCTCTGGTACAGAAACTCTCCCATTGAAGCCCATTCCTCTGGTAAACTAACTCACCCATTGAAGCCCATTGCTCTGGTACAGAAACTCACCCATTGAAGCCCATCCCTCTGGTACATTAACTCTTCCATTGAAGCCCATTGCTCTGGTACAGAAACTCACCCATTGAAGCCCATCCCTCTGGTATATTAACTCTTCCATTGAAGCCCATTGCTCTGGTACACTAACTCTCCCATTGCAGCTCATCCCTCTGGTACATTAACTCTCCCATTGAAGCCAATCCCTCTGGTACATTAACACTCCCATTGAAGCTCATTCTCTGGTACATTAACTCTCCCATTGAATCCAATCCCTCTGGTACATTAACACTCCCATTGAAGCCCATTCTCTGGTACATTAACTCTCCCATTGAAGCCAATCACTCTGGTACATTAAGACTCCCATTGAAGCTCATTCTCTGGTACATTAACTCTCCCATTGAATCCAATCCCTCTGGTACATTAACACTCCCATTGAAGCCATCCATCTGGTACATTAACTCTCCCATTGAAGCCCATTCTCTGGTACATTAATTCTGCCATTGAAGCCCATCCATCTGGTATGCTAACTCTCCCATTGAAGCCCATCCCTCTGGTACAGAAACTCTCTCATTGAAGGCCATCCCTTTGGTATACTAACTCTCCCACTGAAGCTGCTCCCTCTGGTACACTAACTCTCCCATTGAAGCTCATCGCTGTGGTACAGAAACTCTCCCATTGAAGCCCCTCCCTCTGGTACAGAAACTCTCCCATTGAAGCCCATCCCTCTGGTACAGAAACTCACCCATTGAAGCCCATCCCTCTGGTACATTAACTCTTCCATTGAAGCCCATTGCTCTGGTACAGAAACGCTCCCATTGAAGACCCTCCCTCTGGTACAGAAACTCAACCATTGAAGCCCATTCCTCTGGTACAGAAACTCACCCATTGAAGCCCATCCCTCTGGTACATTAACTCTCCCATTGAAGCCCATTCCTCTGGTATACTAACTCTCCCATTGAAGCTCATTGCACTGGTACAGAAACTCTCCCATTGAAGCCCCTCCCTCTGGTACACTAACTCACCCATTGAAGCCCATTGCTCTGGTACAGAAACTCACCCATTGAAGCCCATCCCTCTGTTACATTAACTCTTCCATTGAAGCCCATTGCTCTGGTACAGAAACTCACCCATTGAAGCCCATCCCTCTGGTATATTAACTCTTCCATTGAAGCCCATTGCTCTGGTACACTAACTCTCCCATTGCAGCTCATCCCTCTGGTACATTAACTCTCCCATTGAAGCCAATCCCTCTGGTACATTAACACTCCCATTGAAGCTCATTCTCTGGTACATTAACTCTCCTGTTGAAGCCAATCCCTCTGGTACATTAACACTCACATTGAAGCCATCCATCTGGTATATTAACTCTCCCATTGAAGCCCATTCTCTGGTACATTAATTCTGCCATTGAAGCCCATCCATCTGGTACGCGAACTCTCCCAGTGAAGCCCATCCCTCTGGTACAGCAACTCTTCCATTGAAGCCCATTACTCTGGTACACTAACTCTCCCATTGAAGCCCCTCCCTCTGGTACAGAAACTCAACCATTGAAGCCCATCCCTCTGGTACAGAAACTCTCCCATTGAAGACCCTCCCTCAGGTACACTAACTCTCCCATTGAAGCCCATCCCTCTGGTACATTAACTCTGCCATTGAAGACCCTCCCTCTGGTACACTAACTCTCCCATTGAAGCTCATCGCTCTGGTACAGAAACACTCCCATTGAAGCCCATTCCTCTGGTACGCTAAATCTCCCATTGAAGACCCTCCCTCTGGTACACTAACTCTCCCATTGAAGCTCATCGCTCTGGTGCACTAACTCTCCCATTGAAGCCCATCCCTCTGGTACAGAGACTTACCCATTGAAACCCATTCCTCTGGTACAGAAACTCACCCATTGAAGCCCATCCCTCTGGTACATTAACTCTCCCATTGAAGCCCATTCCTCTGGTACTTTAACTCTCCCATTGAAGCTCATTGCTCCGGTACAGAAACTCTCCCATTGAAGCCCCTCCCTCTGGTACAGAAACTCACCCATTGAAGCCCATCCGTCTGGTACATTAACTCTTCCATTGAAGCCCATTGCTCTGGTACAGAAAGGGTCCCATTCAGGACCCTCCCTCTGGTACAGAAACTCAACCATTGAAGCCCATTCCTCTGGTACAGAAACTCACCCATTGAAGCCCATCCCTCTGGTACATTAACTCTCCCATTGAAGCCCATTGCTCTGGTATACAAACTCACCCATTGAAGCGCATTGCACTGGTACAGAAACTCTCCCATTGAAGCACCTCCCTCTGGTACACTAACTCACCCATTGAAGCCCATTCTCTGGTACATTAATTCTGCCATTGAAGCCCATCCATCTGGTACGCTAACTCTCCCATTGAAGCCCATCCCTCTGGTACAGAAACTCTCTCATTGAAGGCCATCCCTTTGGTATACTAACTCTCCCACTGAAGCTCCTCCCTCTGGTACACTAACTCTCCCATTGAAGCTCATCGCTGTGGTACAGAAACTCTCCCATTGAATCCCCTCCCTCTGGTACAGAAACTCTCCCATTGAAGCCCATCCCTCTGGTACAGAAACTCACCCATTGAAGCCCATCCCTCTGGTACATTAACTCTTCCATTGAAGCCCATTCCTCTGGTACAGAAACTCACCCATTGAAGCCCATCCCTCTGGTACATTGACTCTCCCATTGAAGCCCATTCCTCTGGTATACTAACTCTCCCATTGAAGCTCATTGCACTGGTACAGAAACTCTCCCATTGAAGCCCCTCCCTCTGGTACACTAACTCACCCATTGAAGCCCATTGCTCTGGTTCAGAAACTCATCCATTGAAGCCCATCCCTCTGGTACATTAACTCTCCCATTGAAGCTCATTGCTCTGGTACAGAAACTCTCCCATTGAAGCCCATTCCTCTGGTACACTAACTCACCCATTGAAGCCCATTGCTCTGGTACAGAAACTCACCCATTGAAGCCCATCCCTCTGGTACATTAACTCTTCCATTGAAGCCCATTGCTCTGGTACAGAAACTCACCCATTGAAGCCCATCCCTCTGGTATATTAACTCTTCCATTGAAGCCCATTGCTCTGGTACACTAACTCTCCCATTGCAGCTCATCCCTCTGGTACATTAACTCTCCCATTGAAGCCAATCCCTCTGGTACATTAACACTCCCATTGAAGCTCATTTTCTGGTACATTAACTCTCCTATTGAAGCCAATCCCTCTGGTACATTAACACACCCATTGAAGCCATTCATCTGGTATATTAACTCTCCCAATGAAGCCCATTCTCTGGTACATTAATTCTGCCATTGAAGCCCATCCATCTGGTACGCGAACTCTCCCAGTGAAGCCCATCCCTCTGGTACATTAACTCTGCCATTGAAGACCCTCCCTCTGGTACACTAACTCTCCCATTGAAGCTCATTGCTCTGGTACAGAAACACTCCCATTGAAGCCCATTCCTCTGGTACGCTAACTCTCCCATTGAAGACCCTCCCTCTGGTACACTAACTCTCCCATTGAAGCTCATCGCTCTGGTGCACTAACTCTCCCATTGAAGCCCATTCCTCTGGTACGGAAACTTACCCATTGAAACCCATTCCTCTGGTACAGAAACTCACCCATTGAAGCCCATCCCTCTGGTACATTAACTGTCCCATTGAAGCCCATTCCTCTGGTACTTTAACTCTCCCATTGAAGCTCATTGCTCCGGTACAGAAACTCTCCCATTGAAGCCCCTCCCTCTGGTACACTAACTCACCCATTGAAGCCCATTGCTCTGGTACAGAAACTCACCCATTGAAGCCCATCCGTCTGGTACATTAACTCTTCCATTGAAGCCCATTGCTCTGGTACAGAAAGGGTCCCATTCAAGACCCTCCCTCTGGTACAGAAACTCACCCATTGAAGCCCATTCCTCTGGTACAGAAACTCACCCATTGAAGCCCATCCCTCTGGTACATTAACTCTCCCATTGAAGCCCATTGCTCTGGTATACAAATTCACCCATTGAAGCCCATTGCACTGGTACAGAAACTCTCCCATTGAAGCACCTCCCTCTGGTACACTAACTCACCCATTGAAGCCCATTGCTCTGGAACAGAAACTCACCCATTGAAGCCCATCCCTCTGGTACATTAACACTCCCATTGAAGCCCATTCTCTGGTACATTAACTCTCCCATTGAAGCCAATCCCTCTGGTACATTAACACTCCCATTGAAGCTCATTCTCTGGTACATTAACTCTCCCATTGAAGCCAATCCCTCTGGTACATTAACACCCCAATTGAAACCATCCATCTGGTACATTAACTCTCCCATTGAAGCCCATTCTCTGGTACATTAATTCTGCCATTGAAGCCCATCCATCTGGTACGCTAACTCTCCCATTGAAGCCCATCCCTCTGTTACAGAAACTCTCTCATTGAAGGCCATCCCTTTGGTACACTTACTCTCCCATTGAAGACCCTCCCTCTGGTACACTAACTCTCCCATTGAAGCCCATTCCTCTGGTACACTAACTCTCCCATTGAAGCTCATCCCTCTGGTACATTAACGCTCCCATTGAAGCCAATCCCTCTGGTACATTAACGCTCCTATTGAAGCCAATCCCTCTGGTACATTAACACTCCCATTGAAGCCATCCATCTGGTACATCAACTCTCCCATTGAAGCCCATTCTCTGGTACATTAATTCTGCCATTGAAGCCCATCCATCTGGTACGCGAACTCTCCCATTGAAGCCCATCACTCTGGTACAGAATGTCTTCCATTGAAGCCCATTGCTCTGGTACACTAACTCTCCCATTGAAGCCCCTCGCTCTGGTACAGAAACTCAACCATTGAAGCCCATCCCTCTGGTACAGAAACTCTCCCATTGAAGAACCTCCCTCTGGTACACTAACTCTCCCATTGAAGCCCATCACTCTGGTACATTAACTCTCCCATTGAAGACCCTCCCTCTGGTACACTAACCCTCCCATTGAAGCTCATCGCTCTGGTACAGAAACTCTCCCATTGAAGCCCATTCCTCTGGTACATTAACTCTCCCATTGAAGCCCATTCCTCTGGTACATTAACTCTCCCATTGAAGCCCATTCCTCTGGTACTTTAACTCTCCCATTGAAGCTCATTGCTCCGGTACAGAAACTCTCCCATTGAAGCCCCTCCCTCTGGTACACTAACTCACCCATTGAAGCCCATTGCTCTGGTACAGAAACTCACCCATTGAAGCCCATCCCTCTGGTACATTAACTATTCCATTGAAGCCCATTGCTCTGGTACAGAAATGCTCCCATTGAAGCCCATTCCTCTGGTATACTAACTCTCCCATTGAAGCGCATTGCAATGGTACAGAAACTCTGCCATTGAAGTACCTCCCTCTGGTACAATAACTCACCCATTGAAGCCCATTGCTGTTACAGAAACTCACCCATTGAAGCCCATCCCTCTGGTACAGAAACTCTTCCATTGAAGCCCATTGCTCTGGTACACTAACTCTCCCATTGAAGACCCTCCCTCTGGTACAGAAACTCTCCCATTGAAGACCCTCCCTCTGGTACACTAACTCACCCATTGAAGCCCATCCCTCTGGTACATTATCACTGCCATTGAAGACCCTCACTCTGGCACAATAACTCTCCTATTGAAGCTCATCGCTCTGGCACAGAAACTTTCCCATTGAAGCCCATTCCTCTGGTACGCCAACTCTCTCATTGAAGACCCTCCCTCTGGTACACTAACTCTCCCATTGAAGCTCATTGCTCTGGTGCACTAACTCTCCCATTGAAGCTCATCGCTCTGGTACAGAAACTCTCCCATTGAAGCCCATCCCTCTGGTACAGAAACTCACCCATTGAAGCCCATCCCTCTGGTACATTAACTCTCCCATTGAAGCCCATTCCTCTGGTATACTAACTCTCCCATTGAAGCTCATCCCTCTGGTACATTAACTCTCCCATTGAAGCCAATCCCTCTGGTACATTAACACTCCCATTGAAGCCCATTCTCTGGTACATTAACTCTCCCATTGAAGCCAATCACTCTGGTACATTAACACTCCCATTGAAGCTCATTCTCTGGTACATTAATTCTGCCATTGAAGCCCATCTATCTGGTACGCTAACTCACCCATTGAAGCCCATCCCTCTGTTACAGAAACTCTCTCATTGAAGGCCATCCCTTTGGTATACTAACTCTCC
>CM059434.1:75231794-75260576 GCA_030390025.1 Squalus acanthias | reverse complement strand
TCTCTCTCTCTCTGCCTCTCTCTCTCTCTGTCTCTCTCTGCCTGTCGGTCTCTCGCTCTGTGTGTGTGTCTCTCTCTCTCTCTCTGTGCCTGTCTGTCTCTCTCTCTCTCTCTCTGTGTCTCTCTGTTTCTCTCTCTCTCTCTCTACCTGTCGGGGTCTCTCTCTGTCTCTGTCTCTGTCTCTGTGTCTCTGTCTCTGTCTCTCTCTCTCTCTCTCTGCCTGTCGGTCTCTCTCTCTCTCTCTCTCTCTGCCTGTCAGTCGGTCTCTCTCTCTCTCTCTCTCTCTCTGCCTGTCGGTCTCTCTCTCTCTGTCCTCTCTCTGCCTGTCAGTCGGTCTCTCTCTCTCTCTCTCTCTCTCTGCCTGTCGGTCTCTCTCTCTCTCTGCCTGTCGGTCTCTCTCTCTCTCTCTCTCTCTCTCTCTCTGCCTGTCGGTCTCTCTCTCTCTGTCTCTCTCTCTCTCTGCCTGTTGGTCTCTCTCTCTCTCTCTTTGCCTGTCGGTCTCTCTCTCTCTGTCTCTGCCTATCGGTCGCTCTCTCTCTCTCTCTCTCTCTCTGCCTGTCGGTCGCTCTCTCTCTCTCTCTCTCTCTCTCTGCCTGTCGGTCACTCTCTCTCTGCCTCTTGTTTCCCACTGTACCCCAGATGCTGTTGGATGTGATGTGCCTTTCTGTATGAATTTCACTGTCAGTTGGAGTTTGTGAGGGTTTAGTGGGAGCTGGTACTGGGGTGAGATGAAGCCAAGCAATTCTGGTTGCCATGACGTGTTCTTTCTCTTGGCAAGACTCTCTATATAAAAAGCGGTCATGATGCGGAGATGCCGGTGTTGGACTGGGGTGGACAAAAATGAGAAGTCGCACAACACCAGGTTATAGTCCAACAGATTTATTTAAAGTTACAAGCTTTCGGAGCTGTTGCCCCTTCGTCAGGTAAAGGTACAATGAGGGAATCTACAATATTACACAGTATATAAACACAGAAACTGCAGAGATACAATCTTTCAGGGAGGCATTACATCAAAGACACACCAGAGCACAGCCAAGACAATGAGATGGGTCACAGGGGGTCCAACGTGTCAAATCCTGCTGTCTGCAGTTGAGCTTTTAACTTTTTTTGTGTGTTTTCTTTAAAAACTGGAAAGCCAGACAACGATGTCGAGTCACGTTCTGTAGCGTGACATGAACCCGATATCCCTATTGAGGCCGTCCTCATGGGTGCGGAACTTGGCTATCAGTTTCTGCTCGATGATTTTGCGTTGTCGTGTGTCTCGAAGGCCGCCTTGGAGAAGAATAACCCGCAGATCCGAGGCTGAATGTCCTTGACTGCTGAAGTGTTCCCCGACTGGGAGGTAACAATCCTGCCTGGCGATTGTTGCGCGGTGTCCGTTCATACGTTGTCTCAGTGTCTGCATGGTCTCGCCGATGTACCATGCTCTGGGGCATCCTTTCCTGCAAAGTATCAGGTAGACAACGTTGGCCGAGTCACATGAGTATGTACCATGTACCTGGTAGAAATTGACGACATATTGCCAGATCCAAGCACTGCAGCTTCAGTCAAGAGGCTCTGAGTCATATTTTCTTTACAGTCCTGCCCTCGACTTGCAGGAAACCACAGGTTACAGCTCCCTCTACACTGTCCCATCAAACACTCCCAGGGCAGGTACTGCACGGGTTAGATACAGAATAAAGCTCCCTCTACACTGTCCCATCAAACACTCCCAGAGCAGGTACAGCACAGGGTTAGATACAGAGTGAAGCTCCCTCTACACTGTCCCATCAAACACTCCCAGAGCAGGTACTGCACGGGTTAGATACAGAGTAAAACTCCATCTACACTGTCCCATCAAACCCTCCCAGGACAGGTAAAGCACGGGTTAGATATAGAGTGAAGCTCCCTCTACACTGTTCCATCAAACACTCCCAGGGCAGGTACTGCACGGGTTAGATACAGAGTAAAGCTCCCTCTACACTGTCCCATCAAACACTCCCAGGACAGGTAAAGCAGGGGTTTGATACAGAGTAAAACTCCATCGACACTGTCCCATCAAACACTCCCAGGACAGGTACAGCATGGGTTAGATACAGAGTAAAACTCCATTTACACTGCCCATCAAACACTGCCGGGGCAGGTACAGCACGGGTTAGATATAGAGCAAAGCTCCCTCTACACTGTCCCATCAAACACTCCCAGGGCAGGTACAGCATGGGTTAGATACAGAGTAAAGCTCCCACTACACTGTCCCATCAAACACTCCCAGGGCAGGTACAGCACGGGTTAGATAAAGAGTAAAGCTCCCTCTACACTGTCCCATCAAACACTCCCAGGGCAGGTACAGCATGGGTTAGATACAGAGTAAAGCTCCCACTACACTGTCCCATCAAACACTCCCAGGGCAGGTACAGCACGGGTTAGATAAAGAGTAAAGCTCCCTCTACACTGTCCCATCAAACACTCCCAGGACAGGTACAGCACGGGTTAGATACAGAGTAAAGCTCCCTCTACACTGTCCCATCAAACACTCCCGGGGCAGGTACAGCACGGGTTAGATACAGAGTAAAGCTCCCTCTACACTGTCCCATCAAACACTCCCAGGGCAGGTAAAGCATGGGTTAGATACAGATGAAACCCCTCTCTACACTGTCCAGTTTTGAACATGGTGTGTTTTGTGCCTCCATGTAAACATCAAAACCTGTTTTGAACCTGATTAGAGTGTCCGCCTGCTCCCCTCGGTAGGCTGTACTGAGGTCCCTCAGCCCAGTGTTGGGGGGTTTTGTGTTAGTGGTGCGGTTCGGGTCAGTCGTGACACTCCTCCCTCGTGGAAGGATGAAGAACGATCCTTTGATCTGCTCCAAGGTTTGTCCTGGGTTTCTGTATGTTTACCAGACCCAGAACAGTAGGTTGTTGAACCTGGGTCGTTTGGATCTGGAACTGATTATAAAGCTCTGTTCTGTTGGTTTTTTTGTGGTTGTTGTGAACTAAGGAAATTTAAACCAAACCAGTTAACACTATGTTGAAATAGTGGACTGTGGAATGTCATCCCAAGATTTTCAGGGTTCAAGCACTAATGGCAGCAGGAGTCACGTCCATGCACTGCTTTCGGTCATCCAGTTTTTGAGGTGTTCCCTTGGCTAGGTGGGCGGGGGACATTGTTTCCCGCTCGTTACATGAGCCATTATGACTAGGAAGGGCCCTTTGATCTCATCCTCTCAGATTACCAACCCTACTGACTTCCCAGTGCCCTCTCTGAATCCACCGTGTGGGCTCAGCTGTCCTCCTGGCATCCTCTTCCAGCGGTTGATCAGTCTCTGTGTCAACAAATGCTCACTGACATTTATTCTAAACTTGCCCTTCACACCCTACCCTTCTACCCACTTGTCCTGCCACCTTGGGTATCAGAAAGGATAGTTCCAGGTTTATTGCGGTGTCCCCTCTGTCTCTCGTATACGGGCCCCTCGATGTACCCACCCCTCCCCTCCCCCTCCCCCCCTCTGTTTGTGACAGGCCCCTCGATATCCCCTCCCCCGCTGTCTGTGACAGGCCCCTCGATGTCTCCCTCACCCCCCCCCCCTGTCTTTGACAGGCCCCTCGATGTCCCTTCCCCCCCCCTCCGCCTGTGACAGGCCCCTCGATGGTTCCCCCCCCCCCCTTCGTCTGTGACAGGCCCCTCGATGTCCCTTCCCCCCCCCTGTCTGTGACAGGCCCCTCGATGGTTCCCCCCCCCTGTCTGTGACAGGCCCCTCGATGTCCCTTCCCCCCCCCCCCTGTCTGTGACAGGCCCCTCGATGGTTCCCCCCCCCTGTCTGTGACAGGCCCCTCGATGTCCTTCCCCCCCCCCTGTCTGTGACAGGCCCCTCGATGGTTCCCCCCCCCCTGTCTGTGACAGGCCCCTCGATGGTCCTCCCCCCCCCTGTCTGTGACAGGCCCCTCGATGGTTCCCCCCCCCCTGTCTGTGACAGGCCCCTCGATGGTTCCCTTTGAATTGTCTATTTGTTTGAGGTTGCAGTTGTCTCATTAAACAAGTTGTTTGCAATGTTTCCCTCTCAGCTGCACAGCCATTCTGCGGAAGCACAAAACTGAATGGGCCACGTACCCCCAAAAAGAGAATATGGGGACATTGTCTGTTTGTTGCATCTCTTCCCTTTGACAGTAGGGATCAGCCTTGCTGGTTTGTTCAGCTTTACCTCAAGGGCCTAAATGGCTCCCTTATCAGAGTGCCAGCAGTGAAAGTGTTGAGAAATCTTTTCTGGTTTACCTCGGCTTCTTGCTCCCTCTGTGTTGTGGATCGAATGACTCTGAAAGTTTGTTTATTTGCTCTTTGCCCGAATGTGATTGTCCCTCTTGGGAACAGGAAGCAGCGATAACGATATGTGGTGGCCGCACGTGAGCTGTTGGCTGCTGCCTGGACCCAGCTTGTTGCACCACCTGAGCTTCCTCAGTGTTGATAGTAGCTGCTGCCAGAAGCTTCGGCCCCTGTTTGGTGGAGAGTGACGTAACGTAGGGTGAGTGAGTGCAGGAGCAGATTGCAACCAAGTGTCCAACACACACCAGACTTTGGAGCCAGTAAGCAGCAGGAAGGACACACTGGTGGCGTGTTTAGAGTTGGTGACAAACATTGTGGAGTTTACTCGCTCAACGCCAAGAGCACGTTAACCTCAGGAGGGGTCCAGGGCAGAGCGAAGGTTAGACTTGAACTTGTTCAATGTGTGATTTATGGCTTCAGGGAACACAATGAGAAAATAAAATCCCTGGAGACGGTTCCGTTTGGCTGGCTATTCTTTCTTAAATGGGGCCGTGCCTCCCATCAAACAGCTTTTCAGTGGCACAGCCATGCTAGGTGACGCTGGCAGTGTCGGTCATGTCACCAGACAAAAAAGCCAAAGCCCTTCCGTGTACAAAAACCTGTGGCAGTGTTGTGAAAATTCACACTGGCAGAGGATGTATCGGCTGCACGTTGGTGACGGTCAAGGGTACTCGCCTGACCGTGCTGGCATGATCTTTGCAGAAGGCTTTGCGTCCATCTAGGTTAACGGTTCCTGGCTGTTGGTTTTGTCGTGAAGAATTCATGCTTTATTCAGCTGCTCGATGGTTAATAGATTCTGTAGCACGGTGAGGGGTTCACCCACTTATCCTCGCATGTCTCTCCATCTGCTTTCGGATCAGCTGTCCCATTTAGAAGTTGTAGCTTGCCTCTGTCTCCTTCTCTGATGATGCACAGAGCCTCAGTGACTGGTACAAATATACTGTAAATATTAATAAATGGATGGGGAGAGTCCATGATAGGGGAGAGTGTACATGGACTGTGAAAGGAGATTGAATGAGAGTGTACATGGACTGTGGTAGAGCGGAATGACTGTTCCTCTCATTCTCTTGGTATCAGAGTTTTGGTCGCATTTCATTTTTTTTCTTTTCCTTAACGAAACTCCAAAACTAAATCAATGGAAAATTGTTCAACTATTGAGGACCATGTGTCAGCGGGAAGGATGGAAACAGCTACACTCCTGATTGGTATAATGAAGCTTCAGTTGATCCAGCTCGGGCTCCTCCACACCCCCTCCCAGAGCAGTCCAAAAGGCCTCAGTCCCAACAGTGAGGGGAAATGATGCACTTCTCACACTCTCCACATGCATGCGTATTTTGTTTTGTTCTCCGGATGTGGGTACATTGGGAAGGCTGCATTTATTCCCATCCCTAGTTGCCCTGAGTAGGTGGCGATGGGCCGCCTTGAACGGCTGCAGTCCTTGTGGTGATGGTGCTCCCACAGTGCTGTTGGGCATTTCCAGGATATTGAGCCGGTGATGATGAAGGAATGGCGATGCATGTCAAGGCAGGATGGTGTGTGACTTGGACAGGAACTTGGAGGTGATGGGGTTCCCGCAACATTGCTGCTGTTGTCTATCTCAGTGGTAGAGGTCGCAGGAGAAAGAGGGGCTGTCACAGTAACACTGGTTGGTTGCTGCAGTGTATCTTGTAGATGGTACGTGCTGCAGCCACAGTGTGCCGATGGTGGAGGAGGTGGCTATTGAGTCCAGTGGATCTGATCAAACAAAGTGTTCTGTCCCGGATGGTGTTGAGTTTCTTGAGGATGCACCCATTCAGGGAAATGGTGAGCATTCCCTCACACTCCTGACTTGAGCTTTGTAGATGGGGGAGAGGCTTTGAGGGGTCAGGAGGTGAACTGTTTGTTACAGAGCACCCGATCTCTGCACTAATCTTGTAGGCACAGTCCGATTCAGCATCTGGTGGTGAGAGACTTGGAGATGGTGGTACCGTTGAAGGTCAAGGGAGATCTTTGGACTTTCCCTTGTTGGGGATTGTCATTACCATTTCTGTAACTCAATATTAACTGCCACTTGTCAGTCCAAGCCTGGATGTTTTCAGCTGGGATGGGCTGATTCATTATCAGAGAAGTTGGGAATGGAACTGAACACTGTGCAATAATCAAGTTTATGATGAAGTTCTGGCGAACTGTAACTGATCGTCGATAAGCAAATTATTTTTCTTTTTATATTCGTTCAAGGTCCACATTTATTGCCCATCCCTGATTGCCCTTGAGAAGGTGGTGGTGAGCCGCCGCCGCCTTGTCAACTGAGTGGCTTGCTAGGGCAGTTAAAAGTCAACCACATTGTTGTGGGTCTGGAGTCACAGATAGGCCAGATCAGGTAAGGACGGCAGATTTCCTTCCCTAAAGGACATTAGTGAACCAGATGGGTTTTTACGACAATCTGGTAGTTTCATGGTCACCATTACTGATACCAGCTTTATTCCAGATTTATTTAATTAACTGAATTTAAATTCCCCAGCTGCCGTGGTGGGACTTGAACTCCTGTCTCCCGATCATTAGTCCAGGCCTCTGGATTGCTCATACAAAAAAAAAATACTGCAGATGGAAATCTGAAATAAAAACAGAAAATGCTGGAGATACTGAGCAGGTCAGGCAGCATCTGTGAAGAGAGAAACAGAGTTAACGATTCAGGTCGATGACCTTTCGTCGGAACCCTGATGGGAGTGTGGAGTGTGTCCCTGACCCTCACTGTTGGGAGTCATGTCCTTGGACTGCTGGGTGACGGTGTATCTGTGGGAGTGTGGAGTGTGTCCCTGACTCTCGCTGTTGGGAGTCATGTCCTTGGACTGTTGGGTGGACGGTGTATCTGTAGGAATGTGGAGTGTGTCCCTGACTCTCGCTGTTGGGAGTCATGTCCTTGGACTGTTGGGTGGACGGTGTATCTGTGGGAGTGTGGAGTGTGTCCCTGACTCTCGCTGTTGGGAGTCATGTCCTTGGACTGCTGGGTGACGGTGTATCTGTGGGAGTGTGGAGTGTGTCCCTGACCCTCACTGTTGGGAGTCATGTCCTTGGACTGTTGGGTGACGGTGTATCTGTGGGAGTGTGGCGTGTGTCCCTGACCCTCACTGTTGGGAGTCATGTCCTTGGACTGCTGGGTGACGGTGTATCTGTGGGAGTGTGGAGTGTGTCCCTGACTCTCGCTGTTGGGAGTCATGTCCTTGGACTGCTGGGTGACGGTGTATCTGTGGGAGTGTGGAGTGTGTCCCTGACCCTCGCTGTTGGGAGTCATGTCCTTGGACTGCTGGGTGACGGTGTATCTGTGGGAGTGTGGAGTGTGTCCCTGACTCTCGCTGTTGGGAGTCATGTCCTTGGACTGTTGGGTGGACGGTGTATCTGTGGGAGTGTGGAGTGTGTCCCTGACTCTCGCTGTTGGGAGTCATGTCCTTGGACTGCTGGGTGACGGTGTATCTGTGGGAGTGTGGAGTGTGTCCCTGACCCTCACTGTTGGGAGTCATGTCCTTGGACTGTTGGGTGACGGTGTATCTGTGGGAGTGTGGCGTGTGTCCCTGACCCTCACTGTTGGGAGTCATGTCCTTGGACTGCTGGGTGACGGTGTATCTGTGGGAGTGTGGAGTGTGTCCCTGACTCTCGCTGTTGGGAGTCATGTCCTTGGACTGCTGGGTGACGGTGTATCTGTGGGAGTGTGGAGTGTGTCCCTGACCCTCGCTGTTGGGAGTCATGTCCTTGGACTGCTGGGTGACGGTGTATCTGTGGGAGTGTGGAGTGTGTCCCTGACTCTCGCTGTTGGGAGTCATGTCCTTGGACTGTTGGGTGGACGGTGTATCTGTGGGAGTGTGGAGTGTGTCCCTGACCCTCGCTGTTGGGAGTCATGTCCTTGGACTGCTGGGTGACGGTGTATCTGTGGGAGTGTGGAGTGTGTCCCTGACTCTCGCTGTTGGGAGTCATGTCCTTGGACTGTTGGGTGGACGGTGTATCTGTGGGAGTGTGGAGTGTGTCCCTGACTCTCGCTGTTGGGAGTCATGTCCTTGGACTGCTGGGTGACGGTGTATCTGTGGGAGTGTGGAGTGTGTCCCTGACTCTCGCTGTTGGGAGTCATGTCCTTGGACTGTTGGGTGGACGGTGTATCTGTGGGAGTGTGGAGTGTGTCCCTGACCCTCACTGTTGGGAGTCATGTCCTTGGACTGCTGGGTGACGGTGTATCTGTGGGAGTGTGGAGTGTGTCCCTGACCCTCACTGTTGGGAGTCATGTCCTTGGACTGTTGGGTGGACGGTGTATCTGTGGGAGTGTGGAGTGTGTCCCTGACCCTCGCTGTTGGGAGTCATGTCCTTGGACTGCTGGGTGACGGTGTATCTGTGGGAGTGTGGAGTGTGTCCCTGACTCTCGCTGTTGGGAGTCATGTCCTTGGACTGCTGGGTGACGGTGTATCTGTGGGAGTGTGGAGTGTGTCCCTGA
Source organism: Squalus acanthias (assembly GCA_030390025.1). Classification (NCBI taxonomy): domain Eukaryota; kingdom Metazoa; phylum Chordata; class Chondrichthyes; order Squaliformes; family Squalidae; genus Squalus; species Squalus acanthias. The sequence goes on along the minus strand of CM059434.1, from coordinate 75,251,827 downwards.
CTCTCGCTGTTGGGAGTCATGTCCTTGGACTGTTGGGTGGACAGTGTATCTGTGGGAGTGTGGAGTGTGTCCCTGACTCTCACTGTTGGGAGTCATGTCCTTGGACTGTTGGGTGGACAGTGTATCTGTGGGAGTGTGGAGTGTGTCCCTGACTCTCGCTGTTGGGAGTCATGTCCTTGGACTGCTGGGTGACGGTGTATCTGTGGGAGTGTGGAGTGTGTCCCTGACCCTCACTGTTGGGAGTCATGTCCTTGGATTTCTCTGGGTGTTAGAGTGGGGCAAGGGCCGGACAATCTCCCCTTTCAGTCTAATTGTTCCTGAAGGTATTGTCTGCTGGATTTGGAGTGGAGAAATAGCCGCACTCTAACCTCGGCTGATCTTTCTGGCTGAAGGTTCTTGACCACGATGGGTAAAATCAGTGGGAGTGCACTGAAGAGCAGGGAGGAGCTCCTGTGGTACCCCATGTTTGATATGCTGAGTACAGTATAATGGAGGATGGGAACCTCTGGCGGGGGGGGGGGGGGGGTGGTGGAACGCTGATTGGTCAGGGGTTGCACAATAACCTTGGGTACAGCCAACTCCACACCATGAACGGAATGGGAGAATTCAAAATAGCATTCTGTTCATTAACGTATTACTCAGCAATCTCGGGTCGGGGGTAGAGTCCCGAACAATGTTGCAAGGGGTGGGGGGTGTTGGGGTCAGGCATAGAGGCAGAGTTCTGGACATCTGGGGGAGGGGAGGGTAGATGCAAAGTCCCGGACAAGGTGAAGGGGTCAGGATCGAGGACACCTCGGGGTTCAGGGGCGGAGCCTATAGTGTGGGACACTGGCAAGTTTAGAATAAGTGAAAGAGAAGAAGTTATATTTAACTCTGGGTAAAATTGAAGGAAGTCTGGGTTAAAATGATTTAGTAAAAGAATTTTTCTTTAACTTTATGCAGACACCAAATCACCTCCGAGACCAGGTGAACCATGAAATAATGAGTAAGGCTTTGAAAGCCTGAAGATTAGAGGGTTAGAGGAGAGTGGGGGAAATGGGGGGGAGCAGAGAAGAGGGCAGGGGGAAGTACAGGGCTGTCTGCCAACATGGCTGGGGCGTTGGGCTATACGTGTTGTGTGAGTAGACTGTCGCTAGTTGAAGGACGCAGTTTATTTGGGTAACTGTCCAGTCCCGTAACTGTGTGGAACATTTACCCTTGCCTCGATACCAGCTCCTCATCAGAAACACTCAACAAATCTGGAGACTGACTGAAGTGGGCCACGCTGTCCCAGCTCATTGTGCTTTGAGATGATATTCGCTTTTTTGGCATTCGCTGTCCTAGTTTCCACAGTGTAATGAATCCCATCTGACAATCTGATTCTATATACGGCAGGACTTTGTGTTCTGCTGCTCTGTTCCCTGTTGCATTATCGTACTTCAACCTGCTCGACAGCGTAAGTGGAACAGGAGGGGGGCGAGTCCCCTGTTCACTTCCCCCCCCCCCGCTCGCCTCCCCGCCGTCCCCACTCTCTCGCTCTCTCTCTCTTTCCCACCCCCCTCCCCCACACCACCACCAGTGATACTGAGGAGTGTCTGCTGGCTGCTATTGCTTCACCAGTGGATAGGAGAAGTGGCTTTGTTCATCGAGGCTTTGAACTTACTGTGTGTTTCTCTTTCAGAGCAGATTTGACCACCAGAGATGGCAGAAGCTCACCAGGCTGTGGCATTTCAGTTCACGGTCACTCCAGATGGGATTGACTTGCACCTGAGCCATGAGGCCCTGAAACAAATCTACCTGTCAGGCCTGCGCTCGTGGAAGAAGCGGTTTCGGCGGTACAAGGTAAGCCCCAGCATGCTCGTGTCTTAGGACTGTTGGTCTAAAGCTGGTCAGGGGGTCCAATCGATACCGAGTGAGCTTTAACTCTGTCACCCTGACCACGTTCTTCTCGCTCCGGGGCACTGCCACCTATACCCTGACTGCTTTCCGCGAGATGCATAGACCTTAGTCTGTATCTTCACCAGCTCCTGGATTGACACCTCACACCTTCCCTCCACCCACCCTTCCAAAAGCCTCCAATTTCTGGATTGGGGCTTAAACCCATGACCTTTATGACTTGGGGGTGAGTGCGTTACCCAGCGAGCCAAGGATGCCAAGGATGACAGAATGGAACGACTGGGAACATTTGTGGGAAGGGAAATCGGGCAGAAGCTTCGGTTCAGCCAAGAGCCAAATATATAGGGGGAAAAGGAGGCGGACTTTCAAAGGGAGTTTGAAGAGTCAGGTTACAGAGCAAGACCTCAGAGTTAGCATTGTCAGGATTCCGCCTCTGGCGAGGTGTGGACCTGTAACAGGAAGCTGAGAGTGGGTTGCCACGGCACTGAGGGGGGCGGGGGGAGGGTGAATAACATGACCTTGGTGTCCCTTGGCTCAGTGGGTATCACTCTCGCCTCTGAGTCAGAAGGTTGTGGGTTTAAGTCCCACTCCAGAGATTTGAGCACATAATCTAGGCTAACACTCCAGTGCAGTACTGAGGTAGTGCTGCACTGTCACAGAGGCCGTTTTTCAGATGAAGCGTCAAACCGAGGCCCTGTCTGCACTCTCGTGGACTGAAAAGATCCAGTGGCACTATTGGCGCAGAGGAGTTCTCCTCGGTGTCCGGGCCAATATTTATCCCTCAATCAACATCACTAAAACAGATTTTTTGATCATTAATCTCATTGCTGTTTGTGGGAGCTTGCTGTGCGCAAATTGGCTGCCGCGTTTCCTACGTTACAGCAGTGACTACACTTCACAAATACTTCATTGGCTGTAAAGCACTTTGGGATGTCCTGAGGTCAAGAAAGGCGCTATAGAAATGCAAGTTCGGTGGGAAGAGGGATTATTTGAAGTGTGGTTAATCTCTGCTGAGTCGTGAGTTATTCTCTTTCTCTCTCTCCAGAATGGTGTTCTGACCGGGGTTTACCCTGCCAGCCCTTCCAGCTGGCTCTTTGTGGTGGTAGCAGTGATCGCGACGATGTACGCACGGGTCGATCCCTCCTTGGGAATGATCGAGAAAATCAGGGGCCATCTGCCGACCAAGTACGTGGTAAAATACTCGGGCAGCTGGTTTTTCCGATGTAAAGTGCTGAGTGTCATTTGCTGTGACATCAATCTCTCTCTCTCTCTCTGGCAGTGGTTACCTGTCCAATCAAAGCGAGAGTATCCTGAGTGGGTTGCTCTTTGGCACGGGGCTGTGGGTCTCCCTGGTCTTCACCATGCGCCAGATGCTCAAGCTGCTCCTGTCCTACCACGGCTGGATGTTTATTCAGCACGGCAAGCCGCCCGCCAGCGTCAAGATCTGGATGGTGAGTCTGACCCCTCTCGAGGCCGGCGTCATCAATACCCTTCAGAAGCTGCAGGGAGGGGAGGCAGTTTCTCCATGTCTGCACAATAACCGGTTTTATCTGTTCAAACGGGTTGATAATTTCTCCTCCAGGGCAGCCTCCTACTCCAAGGCGCAGATATGTACCGTGTGCCATCTTAGCGCCTTCAGCCAGAGAGGACTCTGGGTGCTGAAGTGAGCCAATAGTGAAGTGTGGGCCCTGGAGCAGGAGACCAGGGGCTTTGAGGAATGTTGGTAAAAATGTTGAACTCATTTGGAGGGGCAGCAGTCACAAAACAAATGCTACAGAGGAGAAAAGATTGTCATCACTTGCATGGTCCTTCAAGTAAAGCTTTTAATGGTGATCAGAGAAACCCAAAAGCCACAGGTATATCTTTCCATGCGGTTGAGAGCAGGGTTGAATGGCAGCGCTTGTTTGGGTGCGGGTCTCTCTGTTGTGTTGGGTTTGGGTGAGGGTCTCTCTGTTGAGCTTCCTTCCGCTTATTTCTGAACATTTGTTGTCTTGCATCCTTGCAGTTGATGGTGAAGATCTTCTCTGGCCGCAAGCCGCTGACGTTCAGTTTCCAGACATCGCTCCCCCGATTACCAGTGCCGGCTGTGAAGGACACCATGAGGAGGGTATGTGGGACCCTGGGGCTGCTCTGCAGGGATGCACAAGGAGGGAGGAATTGCTAGGCAACACAGTATTTTAGGTAGTGTTCAACGCTGCAGTTCTGAGGTTCGGTAAACGCCAAGACCTCTAAATGACGGTCTGTGCCAGGAGCTTGTTTGAGCCCCTCACAGACTGAAGTCACTGGACAAGCGAGATCCTGACTCAACTCTCATCTACCGTGGAATGTTCTGGAGGGATCAGCCTTCTTGTAACTTGACTCCGAAGCTCTCACTTCCTCGCTGTATACAAAAGGGGCAGTGTAGAGGGAGCTTTACTCTGTATCTAACCCGTGCTGTACCTGCCCTGGGAGTGTTTGATGGGACAGTGTAGAGGGAGCTTTACTCTGTATCTAACCCGTGCTGCACCTGCCCTGGGAGTGTTTGATGGGACACTGTAGAGGGAGCTTTACTCTGTATCTAGCCTGTGCTGCACCTGCCCTGGGAGTGTTTGATGGTACAGTGTAGAGGGAGCTTTACTCTGTATCTAACCCGTGCTTCGTCTAACCCGTGCTGTACCTGCCCTGGGAGTGTTTGATGGGACAGTGTAGAGGGAGCTTTACTCTGTATCTAACCCGTGCTGCACCTGCCCTGGGAGTGTTTGATGGGACACTGTAGAGGGAGCTTTACTCTGTATCTAGCCTGTGCTGCACCTGCCCTGGGAGTGTTTGATGGTACAGTGTAGAGGGAGCTTTACTCTGTATCTAACCCGTGCTGTACCTGCCCTGGGAGTGTTTGATGGGACAGTGTAGAGGGAGCTTTACTCTGTATCTAACCCATGCTGTACCTGCCCTTGGAGCTCCCTCTGCTCTGTCCCATGAAGCTGTGCGAGCTGATGTCTTGAGTCACTGTTCACTGAACCCCAGCCCTCCTCTCTGTCCTATACTCAGTACTGTGAATAATTATCCGTGGCTAGTGTTGACCTTTGCTGTGAGGCACCCCCTACCTGTGTTACTGATTAAATATTAACCAGCTGAATGTTTGCGGGTGGGAGTGTATTCTACCTCACGTGCTCTACCTGCTCCTTAGCTGAGAAGTCGCACAACACCAGGTTATAGTCCAACAGATTTATTTAAAGTTACAAGCTTTCGGAGCTGTTGCCCCTTCGTCAGGTAAAGGTACAATGAGGGAATCGATTACACAGTATTTCCCTCATTGTACCTTTACCTGACGAAGGGGCAACAGCTCGAAAGCTTGTAACTTTAAATAAATCTGTTGGACTATAACCTGGTGTTGTGCGACTTCTGATTTTTGTCCACCCCAGTCCAACACCGGCATCTCCGCATCATGCTCCTTAGCTGTCAGAGTTTAATTTGGCTTGTGGAGGTCAGGTGCCCAGATAGCTGTTATCACTTGAGCTCATGCCCCTGACTGTCGCTTGATAACACAGAAGTTTACAGCTCGGCAGAAGGCCATTTGGCCCATATGGTCTGTTCTAGCTCTTTGCCAGAGTAATCCAAAACTGATTCCAGCGCCCCGCTATAGAACCAGAGAAATATCCATCAGACAGACACGTGAATCTGTGTCACACTGGATTGGATTGTGCACCAGTGGCGTGAATGGGGGACGGTGCGATTCAAATTTTTTTTTTGCTCCATCTAGTACCTGGAGTCCGTGCAGCCACTTCTGGATGACGAGCAGTTCAAGCGAATGCAGGCTCTGGCTCAAGACTTTGAGCTGAAGGTGGGACCAAGGCTTCAGTGGTATCTAAAACTCAAATCCTGGTGGGCCACCAACTATGTGAGTAAACTCATGGTGTTGTGAAGAAGACTGTGGGTGTGAGGGTCAGACTTGCTTGATTTAGATTGGGCCCGGTGCGGTAACCGGGTGACTGTCTGCTCTCGGTGCTGTGCAGGATCCTCCGCCAGCCTCTAGGTGGAGCTCCGTGCACGGGAGGGCTGGAGTCACAACCCCACCTCCTGGACTAAGAGCACCTTCTGACTGACCCTCGAGCTGCATGGAGTGGACAGGGGTGGCCTTCCACTGAAGGAGTCTGTGGTGTGAATGGCCATACTGTACAGTGGGACTGACTGTAGAGACTGCAGCTATGAAGGGAGCTGCTCAACCATTAATGCCCCTACCAGGAGCTGAAGAAACACTCCTATTCTTTCTATTTCACCATTCTCACTCACACTCATTCTCTCTTTTGCCCTCGCCACTTTTTCTCTCTTTTTCTTCTCTCTCTCTCTTCCCCCTTCCCCGCACTCTTTCTATACCTTATGTAGAATGAATCCTTTGTTTTATTCGACTGGTTTGGGCTTAAAGAGAATATTCAACTTTAAAACTAAACTACATTGTAATTGTCCTTGGGCTGGAGACTCATGCTCCTGATCCCCTGCTGGAAGTACATGTATCGATGCCATCTGTTGACAGGGTCCAACTTGGCTATGCTGCCTCCTGTTGTTGGATAGCCCCAATTGGATTTTATGTCCAGATCTGAAGAATGGCCATTTAGGTGTTTGCAGAACTGTCCGCGCCCCCCCCCCTTATCAGTCAGCCCCCTGTGAAGCAGGGGTCAGGGGTGAGTTACCGTGGGTGGTCAGTGCCTGTGGAACTGTACTTTACCCCCGGGGTCAGGGGTGAGTTACCAGGGGTGGTCAGTGCCCGTGGAACTGTACTTTACCCCCGGGGTCAGGGGTGAGTTACCAGGGGTGGTCAGTGCCTGTGGAACGGTACTTTACCCCCGGGGTCAGGGGTGGTCAGTGCCTGTGGAACTGTACTGTACCCCCGAGGTCAGGGGTGAGTTACCAGGGGTGGTCAGTGCCTGTGGAACTGTACTTTACCCCCGGGGTCAGGAGTGGTCAGTGCCTGTGGAACTGTACTGTACCCCCGGGGTCAGGAGTGGTCAGTGCCTGTGGAACGGTACTGTACCCCCGGGGGTCAGGGATGAGTTACCTGGGGTGGTCAGTGCCTGTGGAACTGTACTTTACCCCCGGGGTCAGGGGTGAGTTACCAGGGGTGGTCAGTGCCTGTGGAACGGTACTTTACCCCCGGGGTCAGGGGTGGTCAGTGCCTGTGGAACTGTACTGTACCCCCGGGGTCAGGGGTGAGTTACCAGGGGTGGTCAGTGCCTGTGGAACGGTACTTTACCCCCGGGGTCAGGAGTGGTCAGTGCCTGTGGAACTGTACGTACCCCGAGGTCAGGGGTGAGTTACCAGGGGTGGTCAGTGCCCGTGGAACTGTACTTTACCCCCGGGGTCAGGGGTGGTCAGTGCCTGTGGAACTGTTTCCCCCAGGGGTACAGTGGTGAGTTACCAGGGGTGGTCAGTGCCTGTGGAACGGTACTGTACCCCCGGGGGTCAGGGATGAGTTACCTGGGGTGGTCAGTGCCTGTGGAACTGTTTCCCCCCGGGGTCAGGGGTGAGTCACCTGGGGTGGTCAGTGCCTGTGGAACTGTTTCCCCCCGGGGTCAGGGGTGAGTTACCGGGGGTGGTCAGTGACTGTGGAACTGTACTGTACCCCCGGGGTCAGGGGTGAGTTACTGGGGGTGGTCAGTGCCTGTGCAACTGTACTGTACCCCCGGGGGTCAGGGATGAGTTACCTGGGGTGGTCAGTGCCTGTGGAACTGTTTCCCCCCGGGGTCAGGGGTGAGTCACCTGGGGTGGTCAGTGCCTGTGGAACTGTTTCCCCCCGGGGTCAGGGGTGAGTTACCGGGGGTGGTCAGTGACTGTGGAACTGTACTGTACCCCTGGGGTCAGGGGTGAGTTACCGGGGGTGGTCAGTGCCTGTGCAACTGTACTGTGCCCCTGGGGTCAGGGATGAGTTACCGGGGGTGGTCAGTGCCTGTGGAACTGTACTGTACCCCCGGGGTCAGGGGTGAATTACCAGGGGTGGTCAGTGCCTGTGGAACTGTTTCCCCCCGGGGTCAGGGGTGAGTCACCTGGGGTGGTCAGTGCCTGTGGAACTGTACTGTACCCCCGGGGTCAGGGGTGAGTCACTTGGGGTGGTCAGTGCCTGTGGAACTGTACTGTACCCCCGGGGTCAGGGGTGAGTTACCAGGGGTGGTCAGTGCCCGTGGAACTGTACTTTACCTCAGGGGTCAGGGGTGAGTCACCTGGGATGGTCAGTGCCTGTGGAACTGTTTCTCCCAGGGGTCAGGGGTGAGTCACCTGGGGTGGTCAGTGCCTGTGGAACTGTTTCCCCCAGGGGTCAGGGGTGAGTCACCTGGGGTGGTCAGTGCCCGTGGAACTGTACTTTACCCCAGGGGTGAGTTACCAGCGGTGGTCAGTGCCTGTGGAACTGTACTTTACCCCAGGGGTCAGGGGTGAGTCACCTGGGGTGGTCAGTGCCTGTGGAACTGTTTCCCCCAGGGGTCAGGGGTGAGTCACCTGGGGTGGTCAGTCCCCGTGGAACTGTACTTTACCCCAGGGGTCAGGGGTGAGTTACCGGGGGTGGTCAGTGCCTGTGGAACTGTTTCCCCCAGGGGTCAGGGGTGAGTTACCGGGGGTGGTCAGTGCCTGTGGAACTGTACTGCACCCCCTGGGGTCAGGGGTGAGTCACCTGGGGTGGTCAGTGCCTGTGGAACTGTTTCCCCCAGGGGTCAGCGGTGAGTTACCGGGGGGGGTCAGTGTCTGTGGAACTGTTTCCCCCAGGGGTCGGGTGAAGTTTAAAGTGTTGAACGTTGATGTGTGACGATGTGTGGGAGTTGCCTGGTTTGACTCTGGTCTAACACACAGGTCAGTGACTGGTGGGAGGAGTATGTCTACCTCCGAGGACGTGGGCCCATCATGGTGAACAGCAATTATTACGCAATGGTGAGTAGGGCAGCCCAGCCATTCCGCACTCGGATTGTGTCCGGGCCGAGGGGAATGTGGGGGTGGGGTGTGTGTCGGGGTCAGGGGGGTGCGGTGTGTGTCGGGGTCGGGGGTCAGGGGGTGGGGTGTGTGTCTGGGTCAGGGGTCGGGGGGTGGGGTGTGTGTCTGGGTCGGGGGGGTGGGGTGTGTGTTTGGGTCGGGGGGTGCGGTATGTGTCTGGGTCGGGGGGGGTGGGATGTGTGTCTGGGTCGGGGGGGTGGGGTGTGTGTCTGGGTCGGGGGGGTGGGGTGTGTGTCTGGGTCGGGGGGGGTGGGGTGTGTGTCTGGGTCGGGGGGGTGGGGTGTGTGTCTGGGTCGGGGGGGTGGGGTGTGTGTCTGGGTCGGGGGGGTGGGGTGTGTGTCTGGGTCGGGGGGGTGGGGTGTGTGTCAGGGTCGGGCGTGGGGGTGTGCGGTGTGTGTCAGGGTCGGGGGTCAGGGGGGTGGGGGGTGTGTCTGGGTCAGGGGTCGGGGGGGTGGGGTGTGTGTCTGGGTCGGGGGGGTGGGGTGTGTGTCTGGGTCGGGGGGGTGGGGTGTGTGTCTGGGTCGGGGGGGTGCGGTGTGTGTCTGGGTCGGGGGGGTGGGGTGTGTGTCTGGGGTCGGGGGGGGTGGGTGTGTGTCTGGGTCGGGGGGGTGGGGTGTGTGTCTGGGTCGGGGGGGTGGGGTGTGTGTCTGGGTCGGGGGGGTGGGGTGTGTGTCTGGGTCGGGGGGGGGGGTGTGTGTCTGGGTCGGGGGGTGGGGTGTGTGTCTGGGTCGGGGGGGTGGGGTGTGTGTCTGGGTCGGGGGGGTGGGGGGTGTGTCAGGGTCGGGCGTGGGGGGTGTGCGGTGTGTGTCAGGGTCGGGGGTCAGGGGGGGGGTGTGTGTCAGGGTCGGCGTGGGGGTGTAACGGTGTGTGTCAGGGTCGGGGTCAGGGGGGTGGGGTGTGTGTCAGGTCGGGGGTCGGGGGTGGCGGTGTGTGTCGGGGCTGGGGGTGGGGGGTGCGGTGTGTGTCTGGGTCGGGGGTGGGTGTGCCTGGGTCAGGGGGTGCGGTGTGGGTCGGGGGGGCGGGGGCGCGGTGGTGGTCTGGGTCGGGGGTCGGGGGGTGGGGTGTGTGTCAGGTTCGGGGGTCGGGGGTGTGCGGTGTGTGTCGGGCTGGGGGTGGGGGGGTGCGGTGTGTGTCTGGGTCGGGGGGTGGGGTGTGCCTGGGTCAGGGGGGTGCGGTGTGGGTCGGGGGGTGCGGGGGCGCGGTGGGTGTCCGGGTCGGGGGTCGGGGGGTGGGGTGTGTGTCAGGTTCGGGGGTCGGGGCTGTGCGGTGTGTGTCGGGCTGGGGGTGCGGGGGCGGGGTGTGTGTCTGGATCGGGGGGGTGGGGTGTGTGTCTGGGTCGTGGGGTGGGGTGTGTGTCTGGGTCGTGGGGTGGGGTGTGTGTCTGGGTCGGGGGGGGTGGGGTGTGTGTCTGGGTCAGAGGGTGGGGTGTGTGTCTGGGTCGGGGGTCGGGGGGTGGGGTGTGTGTCAGGGTCGGGGGGGTGGGGTGTGTGTCAGGGTCGGGGGGTCGGGGGGGGTGGGGTGTGTGCCTGGGTCGGGGGTGGGGGGGTGTCTGGGTCAGGGGGGTTGGGGGGTGGGGTGTGTGTCTGGGTCGGGGGGTGGGGTGTGTCTGAGTCGGGGGGGGTCGGGGGGTGGGGTGTGTCTGGGTCGGGGGGTGGGGTGTGTGTCTGGGTCGTGGGGTGGGGGGGTGTCGGGTTCGGGGGGTTCGGGGGGTGCGGTGTGTGTCTGGGTCGGGGGGGGTGGGGTGTGTGTCTGGGTCGGGGGGGGTGGGGTGTGTGTCAGGGTCGGGGGTCGGGGGGGTGGGGTGTGTGTCTGGGTCGGGGGGGTGGGGGGGGTGTCTGGGTCAGGGGGGTTGGGGGGTGGGGTGTGTGTCTGGGTTGGGGGGTGGGGTGTGTGTCTGGGTCGGGGGGTGGGGTGTGTCTGGGTCGGGGGGTGGGGTGTGTCTGGGTCGGGGGTGGGGTGTGTGTCTGGGTCGTGGGGTGGGGGGTGTCGGGGTCGGGGGGGGTCGGGGGGTGCGGTGTGTGTCTGGGTTGGGGGGGGGTGGGGTGTGTGTCTGGGTCGGGGGGGTGGGGTGTGTGTCTGGGTCGGGGGGGTGGGGTGTGTGTCTGGGTCGGGCGGGCTGGGGTGTGTGTCTGGGTCGGGGGGTTGGGGTGTGCCTGGGTCGGGGGCGGGTGCGTTGTGTCTCGGTCGGGGGGTTGGGGGGTGCGGTGTGTCTATGTCGGGGAGGGTCGGTGGGTGTGGTGTGTGTCTGGGTCGGGGGGTAGGGGGGTGCGGTGTGTCTGTGTCGGTGGGTGCGGTGTGTCTGTGTCGGGGGGTTGGGGGGTGCGTTGTGTCTGGGTCGGGGAGGGTTGGGGGGTGCGGTGTGTGCCTGGGTCGAGGGCGGGTGCGTTGTGTCTGGGTCGGGGGGTTGGGGGGTGCGGTGTGTCTGTGTCGGGGAGGGTTGGGGGGTGCGGTGTGTCTGTGTCGGGGGGGGTGCATTGTGTCTGCGTCGGGGAGGGTTGGGGGGTGCGGTGTGTCTGTATCGGGGGGGTTTGGGGGGGTGCGGTGTGTCTGTGTCGGGGGGGGTGCGTTGTGTCTGTGTCGGGGGGAGTGCGTTGTGTCTGTGTCTGGGTTGGGGGGGGTGCGTTGTGTCTGGATCAGGGAGGGTTGGGGGTGCGTTGTGTCTGTGTCGGGGAGGGTTGTGGGGTGCGTTGTGTCTGTGTCGGGGAGGGTTGGGGGGTGCGTTGTGTCTGTGTCTGGGTCGGGGGGGGTGCGGTGTGTCTGGTCGTGGAGGGTTGGGGGGTGCGTTGTGTCTGTGTCGGGGGGTTGGGGGGTGCGTTGTGTCTGTCGGGGAGGGTTGTGGGGTGCGTTGTGTCTGTGTCGGGGAGGGTTGGGGGGTGCGTTGTGTCTGTGTCTGGGTCGGGGGGGTGTGCGTTGTGTCTGGGTCGGGGAGGGTTGGGGGTGCGTTGTGTCTGGGTCGGGGAGGGTTGGGGGGTGCGTTGTGTCTGTGTCGGGGAGGGGGGTGCGTTGTGTCTGTGTCTGGGTCGGGGGGTGTGCGTTGTGTCTGGGTCGGGGAGGGTTGGGGGGTGCGTTGTGTCTGGGTCGGGGAGGGTTGGGGTTGCGTTGTGTCTGTGTCGGGGGTTGGGGGGTGCGTTGTGTCTGGGTCGGGGGGTGCGTTGTGTCGGGGTGTTGGGGGGTGCGTTGTGTCTGTGTCGGGGGGTTGAGGGGTGCGTTTTGTCTGGGTCGGGGAGGGTTGGGGGGTGCGTTGTGTCTGGGTCGGGGGGTTGGGGGGTGCGTTGGGTCGGGGGGTTGGGGGGTGCGTTGTGTCTGGGTCGGGGGGGTGCGTTGTGTCTGGGTCGGCGGGTTGGAGGGTGCGTTGTGTCTGGGTCGGGGGGATGCGTTGTGTCTGTGTCGGGGAGGGTCGGGGGGGTGCATTGTGTCTGTGTCTGGGTCGGGGGGGGGTGCGTTGTGTCACGGAGTGTTGGGGGATGCGTTGCGTCTGTGTCTGTGTCGGGGAGGGTCAGTGGGTGGGGTGTGTGTCTGTGTCGGGGAGGGTTGGGGGGTGCGTTGTGTCTGTGTCGGGGGGTTGGGGGGTGCGTTTTGTCTGGGTCGGGGAGGGTTGGGGGGAGCGTTGTGTCTGGGTCGGGGGGTTGGGGGGTGCGTTGTGTCTGGGTCGGGGGGGGTGTGTTGTGTCTGTGTCGGGGAGGGTTGGGGGGTGCGTTGTGTCTGGGTCGGGGGGTGTGTGTTGTGTCTGTCGGGTGTGTTGGAGGGTGTATTGTGTCTGTGTCTGGTTCGGGGGGGGTGCGTTGTGTCTGGGTCGGGGGTTTGGGGGGTGCGGTGTGTCTGTGTCGGGGAGGGTTGGGGGTTGCGGGGTGTCTGGGTCGGGGAGGGTTGGGGGGTGGGGTGTGTGTCTGTGTCGGGGGTTGGGGGGTACATTGTGTCTGTGTCGGGGAGGGTTGGGGGGTACGTTGTGTCTGTGTCGGGGGGAGTGCGTTGTGTCTGTGTCGGGGGGTGGGGTGTGTGTCTGTGTCGGGGAGGGTTGGGGGGTGCGTTGCGTCTGGGTCGGGGGGTTGGAGGGTGCGTTGTGTCTGGGTCGGGGGGTTGGGGGGTGCGGTGTGTCTGTGTCGGGGAGGGTTGGGGGGTTCGGTGTGTCTGTGTCTGGGACGGTTGGTGGGTGCGGTGTGTCTGTGTCAGGGAGGGTTGGGGGGTGCATTGTGTCTGGGTCGGGGGGTTGGGGGGTGCGTTGTGTCTGGGTCGGGGAGTGTTGGGGGTTGTCTTGTGTCTGGGTCGGGGGGTTGGGCGGTGCGTTGTGTCTGGGTTGGGGGGTTGGGGGGTGCGTTGTGTCTGGGTCGGGGGGTGCGTTGTGTCTGGGTCGGGGGGTTGGGGGGTGCGTTGTGTCTGGGTCAGGGAGGGTTGGGGGTTGCCTTGTGTCTGGGTCGGGGGGTTGGGCGGTGCGTTGTGTCGGGGTTGGGGGGCGCGTTGTGTCTGGGACGGGGAGGGTTGGGGGATGCGGTGTGTCTGTGTCGGGGAGGGTTGGGGGGTGCGTTGTGTCTGGGTCGGGGGATGTTGGGGGCTGCGTTGTGTCTGTGTCGGGGAGGGTTGGGGTGTGCGTTGTGTCTGGATCGGGGAGGGTTGGGGGGTGCGTTGTGTCTGTGTCTGGGTTGGGGGGGTGCGTTGTGTCTGTGTCGGGGAGGGTTGGGGGGTGCGGTGTGTGTCTGTGTCGGGGAGGGTTGGGGGGTGCGGTGAGTGCCTGGGTCGGGGAGGGTTGGGGGGTGTGGTGTGTGTCTGTGTCGGGGAGGGTTGGGGGGTGGGGTGTATGTCTGGGACGGGGGGTGTGCGTTGTGTCTGTGTCAGGGAGTGTTGGAGGGTGCATTGTGTCTGGGTCGGGGGTTTTGGGGGTGCGGGGTGTCTGTGTTGGGGAGGGTTGGGGGATGCGGTGTGTCTGGGTCGGGGAGGGTTGGGGGGTGCGGTGTGTCTGGGTCGGGGAGGGTTCAGGGGTGCGTTGTGTCTGGGTCGGGGAGGGTTCGGGGGTGCGTTGTGTCTGGGTCGGGGAGGGTTCGGGGGTGCGTTGTGTCTGGGTCGGGGAGGGTTGGGGGGTGCGGTGTGTCTGGGTCGGGGAGGGTTGGGGGTGCGGTGTGTGCCTGGGTCGGGGGCGGGTGCGTTGTGTCTGGGTCGGGGAGGGTTGGGGGGTGGGGTGTGTGTCTGGGTCGGGGAGGGTTGGGGGGTGCGTTGTGTCTGGGTCGGGGAGGGTTGGGGGTGCGGTGTGTCTGTGTCGGGGACGGTTGGGGGGTGCGTTGTGTCTGTGTTGGGGGGTGGGGGGTGCGGCGTGTCTGTGTCGGGGGGTTGGGGGGTGCGGTGTGTCTGTGTCGGGGGGTGGGGTGTGTGTCTGTGTCGGGGAGGGTTGGGGGGTGCGGTGAGTGCCTGGGTCGGGGAGGGTTGGGGGGTGTGGTGTGTGTCTGTGTCGGGGAGGGTTGGGGGGTGGGGTGTATGTCTGGGACGGGGGGTGTGCGTTGTGTCTGTGTCAGGGAGTGTTGGAGGGTGCATTGTGTCTGGGTCGGGGGTTTTGGGGGTGCGGGGTGTCTGTGTTGGGGAGGGTTGGGGGATGCGGTGTGTCTGGGTCGGGGGAGGGTTGGGGGGTGCGGTGTGTCTGGGGTCGGGGAGGGTTCAGGGGTGCGTTGTGTCTGGGTCGGGGGAGGGTTCGGGGGTGCGTTGTGTCTGGGTCGGGGAGGGTTCGGGGGTGCGTTGTGTCTGGGTCGGGGAGGGTTGGGGGGTGCGGTGTGTCTGGGTCGGGAGGGTTGGGGGTGCGGTGTGTGCCTGGGTCGGGGGCGGGTGCGTTGTGTCTGGGTCGGGGAGGGTTGGGGGGTGGGGTGTGTGTCTGGGTCGGGGAGGGTTGGGGGGTGCGTTGTGTCTGGGTCGGGGAGGGTTGGGGGTGCGGTGTGTCTGTGTCGGGGACGGTTGGGGGGTGCGTTGTGTCTGTGTTGGGGGGTGGGGGGTGCGGCGTGTCTGTGTCGGGGGGTAGGGTGGTGCATTGTGTCTGTGTCGGGGGGTTGGGGGGTGCGGTGTGTCTGTGTCGGGGGGTGGGGTGTGTGTCTGTGTCGGGGAGTGTTGGGGGGTGCGGTGAGTGCCTGGGTCGGGGAGGGTTGGGGGGTGTGGTGTGTGTCTGTGTCGGGGAGGGTTGGGGGGTGGGGTGTATGTCTGGGACGGGGGGTGTGCGTTGTGTCTGTGTCAGGGAGTGTTGGAGGGTGCATTGTGTCTGGGTCGGGGGTTTTGGGGGTGCGGGGTGTCTGTGTTGGGGAGGGTTGGGGGATGCGGTGTGTCTGGGTCGGGGAGGGTTGGGGGGTGCGGTGTGTCTGGGTCGGGGAGGGTTCAGGGGTGCGTTGTGTCTGGGTCGGGGAGGGTTCGGGGGTGCGTTGTGTCTGGGTCGGGGAGGGTTCGGGGGTGCGTTGTGTCTGGGTCGGGGAGGGTTGGGGGGTGCGGTGTGTCTGGGTCGGGGAGGGTTGGGGGTGCGGTGTGTGCCTGGGTCGGGGGCGGGTGCGTTGTGTCTGGGTCGGGGAGGGTTGGGGGGTGGGGTGTGTGTCTGGGTCGGGGAGGGTTGGGGGGTGCGTTGTGTCTGGGTCGGGAGGGTTGGGGGTGCGGTGTGTCTGTGTCGGGGACGGTTGGGGGGTGCGTTGTGTCTGTGTTGGGGGGTGGGGGGTGCGGCGTGTCTGTGTCGGGGGGTTGGGGGGTGCATTGTGTCTGTGTCGGGGGGTTGGGGGGTGCGGTGTGTCTGTGTCGGGGGGTGGGGTGTGTGTCTGTGTCGGGGAGGGTTGGGGGGTGAGTTGTTTCTGGGTCGGAGGGCTGGGGGGTGGGGTGTGTGTCTGTGTCGGGGAGGGTTGGGGGGTGAGGTGTGTCTGTGTCGGGGAGGGTTGGGGGGTGAGGTGTGTCTGTGTCGGGGAGGGTTGGGGGGATGCGGTGTGTTTGTGTCGGGGGGTTGGGGGGTGGGGTGTGTGACTGGGTCGGGGAGGGTTGGGGGGTGCGGTGTGTGTCTGGGTCGGGGAGGGTTGGGGGGTGCGTTGTGTCTGTGTCGGGGAGGGTTGGGGGGTGCGTTGTGTCTGTCGTGGAGGGTTGGGGGGTGCGTTGTGTCTGTGTCAGGGAGGGTTGGGGGGTGCGGTGTGTCTGTGTCGGGGAGGGTTGGGGGTTGGGGTGTGTGTCTGGGTTGGGGAGGGTTGGGGGGTGGGGTGTGTGTCTGGGTCGGGGAGGGTTGGGGGGTGCGTTGTGTCTGGGTCGGGGAGGGTTGGGGGGTGTGTGTCTGTGTCGGGGAGGGTTGGGGGGTGGGGTGTGTGTCTGGGTCGGGGAGGGTTGGGGGGTGCGGTGTGTGTCTGGGTCGGGGAGGGTTGGGGGTGCGTTGTGTCTGGGTCGGGGGGGGGGTGCGTTGTTTCTGTGTCGGGGAGGGTTGGGGGGTGCGTTGTGTCAGGGTCGGGGAGGGTGCGTTGTTTCTGTGTCGGGGAGGGTTGGGGGTGCGTTGTGTCTGGGTCGGGGGGGGTGCGTTGTGTCAGGGTCGGGGAGGGTTGGGGAGTGCGTTGTGTCTGGGTCGGGGAGGGTTGGGGGTGCGTTGTGTCTGGGTCGGGGGGGGGTGCGTTGTGTCAGGGTCGGGGAGGGTTGGGGAGTGCGTTGTGTCTGGGTCGGGGGGGTTGGGCGGTGCGTTGTGTCTGGGTCGGGGAGGGTTGGGGGGTGGGCTGTGTGTCTGGGTCGGGGAGGGTTGGGGGGTGGGGTGTGTGTCTGTGTCGGGGAGGGTTGGGGGGTGCGGTGTGTCTGTGTCTGGGTCAGGGGGGGATGCGTTGTGTCTGGGTCGGGGGGTTGGGCGATGGGGTGTGTGTCTGTGTCGAGGAGGGTTGGGGGGTGCGTTGTGTCTGGGTCGGGGGGGTGCGTTGTGTCTGGGCCGGGGGGTTGGGCGGTGGGGTGTGTCTGTGTCGGGGAGGGTTGGGGGGTTCGGTGTGTCTGGGTCGGGGAGGGTTGGGGGGTTCGGTGTGTCTGGGTCGGGGAGGGTTGGGGGGTGCGTTGTGTCTGGGTCGGTGAGGGTTGGTGGGTGCGGTGTGTCTGTGTCGGGGAGGGTTGGGGGGTGGGGTGTGTGTCTGGGTCGGGGAGGGTTGGGGGTTGCCTTGTGTCTGGGTCGGGGAGGGTTGGGGGTTGCGTTGTGTCTGGGTCGGGGGTTTGGGGGGTGCATTGTGTCTGGGTCGGGGAGTGTTGGGAGTTGCCTTGTGTCTGGGTCGGGGGGTTGGGCGGTGCGTTGTGTCTGGGTCGGGGGGTTGGGGGGTGCGTTGTGTCTAGGTCGGGGGGTTGGGGGGTGCGTTGTGTCTGGGTCGGGCAGGGTTGGGGGTTGCCTTGTGTCTGGGTCGGGGGGTTGGGCGGTGCGTTGTGTCTGGGTCGGGGAGGGTTGGGGGATGCGGTGTGTCTGTGTCGGGGAGGGTTGGGGGATGCGGTGTGTCTGTGTCTGGGTTGGGGGGGGTGCGTTGTGTCTGTGTCGGGGAGGGTTGGGGGGTGCGGTGAGTGCCTGGGTCGGGGAGGGTTGGGGGGTGCGGTGTGTGTTTGTGTCGGGGAGGGTTGGGGGGTGGGGTGTGTGTCTGGATCGGGGGGTGTGCGTTGTGTCTGTGTCAGGGAGTGTTGGAGGGTGCATTGTGTCTGGGTCGGGGGTTTTGGGGGTGCGCGTGTCTGTGTTGGGAGGGTTGGGGGATGCGGTGTGTCTGGGTCGGGGAGGGTCGGGGGGTGCGGTGTGTCTGGGTCGGGGAGGGTTCGGGGGTGCGTTGTGTCTGGGTCGGGGAGGGTTCGGGGGTGCGTTGTGTCTGGGTCGGGGAGGGTTCGGGGGTGCGTTGTGTCTGGGTCGGGGAGGGTTGGGGGGTGCGGTGTGTCTGGGTCGGGAGGGTTGGGGGGTGCGGTGTGTGCCTGGGTCGGGGGCGGGTGCGTTGTGTCTGGGTCGGGGAGGGTTGGGGGGTGGGTGTGTGTCTGGGGTCGGGGAGGGTTGGGGGGTGCGTTGTGTCTGGGTCGGGGAGGGTTGGGGGTGCGGTGTGTCTGTGTCGGGGACGGTTGGGGGGTGCGTTGTGTCTGTGTTGGGGGGTGGGGGGTGCGGTGTGTCTGTGTCGGGGGGTTGGGGGGTGCATTGTGTCTGTGTCGGGGGTTGGCGGGTGCGGTGTGTCTGTGTCGGGGGGTGGGGTGTGTGTCTGTGTCGGGGAGGGTTTGGGGGGTGAGTTGTTTCTGGGTCGGGAGGGCTGGGGTGGGTGGTGTGTCTGTGTCGGGGAGGGTTGGGGGGGTGAGGTGTGTCTGTGTCGGGGAGGGTTGGGGGGTGAGGTGTGTCTGTGTCGGGGAGGGTTGGGGGGATGCGGTGTGTTTGTGTCGGGGGGGTTGGGGGGTGGGTGTGTGACTAGGGTCGGGGAGGGTTGGGGGGGTGCGGTGTGTGTCTGGGTCGGGGAGGGTTGGGGGTGCGTTGTGTCTGTGTCGGGGGGGGTTGGGGGGGTGCGTTGTTGTCTGTCGTGGAGGGTTGGGGGTGCGTTGTGTCTGTGTAGGGAGGGTTGGGGGGTGCGGTGTGTCTGTGTCGGGGAGGGTTGGGGGGTTGGGTGTGTGTCTGGGTCGGGATGGGTTGGGGGGTGGGGTGTGTTCTGTGTCGGGGAGGGTTGGGGGGTGGGGTGTGTGTCTGGGTCGGGGAGGGTTGGGGGGTGCGGTGTGTTTCTGGGTCGGGGAGGGTTGGGGGTGCGTTGTGTCTGGGTCGGGGGGGGGTGCGTTGTTTCTGTGTCGGGGAGGGTTGGGGGGTGCGTTGTGTCAGGGTCGGGGAGGGTTGGGGAGTGCGTTGTGTCTGGGTCGGGGGGGTTGGGCGGTGCGTTGTGTCTGGGTCGGGGAGGGTTGGGGGTGGGCTGTGTGTCTGGGTCGGGGAGGGTTGGGGGGTGGGGTGTGTGTCTGTGTCGGGGAGGGTTGGGGGGTGCGGTGTGTCTGTGTCGGGGAGGGTTGGAGGGTGCGGTGTGTCTGTGTCTGGGTCGGGGGGGGATGCGTTGTGTCTGGGTCGGGGGGTTGGGCGATGGGGTGTGTGTCTGTGTCGAGGAGGGTTGGGGGGTGCGTTGTGTCTGGGTCGGGGGGTTGCGTTGTGTCTGGGCCAGGGGGTTGGGCGGTGGGGTGTGTCTGTGTCGGGGAGGGTTGGGGGGTTCGGTGTGTCTGGGTCGGGGAGGGTTGGGGGGTGCGTTGTGTCTGGGTCGGAGGGTTGGGGGGTGCGGTGTGTCTCTGTCGGGGAGGGTTGGGGATGGGGTGTGTGTCTGGGTCGGGGAGGGTTGGGGGTTGCCTTGTGTCTGGGTCGGGGGTTGGGCGGTGCGTTGTGTCTGGGTCGGAGGGTTGGGGGGTGCGTTGTGTCTGGGTCGGGGGGTTGGGGGTGCGTTGTGTCTAGGTCGGGGGGTTGGGGGGTGCGTTGTGTCTGGGTCGGGCAGGGTTGGAGGTTGCCTTGTGTCTGGGTCGGGGGGTTGGGCGGTGCGTTGTGTCTGGGTCGGGGAGGGTTGGGGGTGCGGTGTGTCTGTGTCGGGGAGGGTTGGGGGATGCGGTGTGCCTGTGTCGGGGAGGTTTGGGGGATGCGGTGTGTCTTGGTCGGGAGGGTTGGGGGGTGGGGTGTGTGTCTGTGTCGGGGAGGGTTGGGGGGTGGGGTGTGTGTCTGGGTCGGGGAGGGTTGGGGTGCGTTGTGTCTGGGTCGGGGAGGGTTGGGGGGTGCGTTGTGTCTGGGTCGGGGAGGGTTGGGGGTGCGTTGTGTCTGTGTCGGGGAGGGTTGGGGGTTGCCTTGTGTCTGGGTCGGGGAGGGTTGGGGGTTGCCTTGTGTCTGGGTCGGGGGTTTGGGGGGTGCATTGTGTCTGGGTCGGGGAGTGTTGGGAGTTGCCTTGTGTCTGGGTCGGGGGGTTGGGCGGTGCGTTGTGTCTGGGTCGGGGGGTTGGGGGGTGCGTTGTGTCTAGGTCGGGGGGTTGGGGGGTGCGTTGTGTCTGGGTCGGGCAGGGTTGGGGGTTGCCTTGTGTCTGGGTCGGGGGGTTGGGCGGTGCGTTGTGTCTGGGTCGGGGAGGGTTGGGGGATGCGGTGTGTCTGTGTCGGGGAGGGTTGGGGGATGCGGTGTGTCTGTGTCTGGGTTGGGGGGGGTGCGTTGTGTCTGTGTCGGGGAGGGTTGGGGGGTGCGGTGAGTGCCTGGGTCGGGGAGGGTTGGGGGGTGCGGTGTGTGTTTGTGTCGGGGAGGGTTGGGG
>CM059434.1:75209547-75231594 GCA_030390025.1 Squalus acanthias | reverse complement strand
AAATGTCAACTGTGTGTGAAAGTGTTTAACTTTCCATGATTTCTTTAACCCTGTCTGATTTTTCTGTCTTTTTTTCTATGTTTCTACCTCTTTCTCCTTTTCCCCACCCTCCCTTTCTCAAATTGGAATCTCCCCCCCCCCCCACCCCTCCCCCCCAATGTCCCCGTCCTTCCCCGTGTGATTGGGGGGCACTGCTGGTGTGACACAGATTTACCTGATGGAATCTGCAGTTCCTCTCTGCTCCGCGCAGTTTGAGTGGCTGTTTAACACGACCCGCATCCCAGGCCAGCATTCAGGTAAGAGGGCCACAGCGGGGGAGGGGGCGGGGGTGGGGGCTCTCAACACTAACACCAAGCAACCGCAGTGGGGGTGAGGAGCCTCGGTCTCCTCGGAGACCCCCTTCCCCACCTCGCATGGCATTTCCTGCTCATCTCAGCGGCTGAAGGTGAGCCGGTGGCGGGGGGGGGAAGCTTTTTCTTTAATTTGATAAGATTCTGCTCCCCATGAGGACTGGTGCTTCCAAATTGGTGTTCCTGTGCATCGTCACCTGAAATCCTGTTCCTGCGAAGGGACTTGTCTTGTTTGCGAGCTGCTTGTTTTGTTTTACTGTCTGTGTGTCTGTGTATATGGATGTATATAATCTCTCCTCCAATTCTCTCTTCCTCCTCCCTCTGTAGCTTGTGTGCTCCCTCCATTTCATTCCTCCTCACCACACCCCCCACCCGTCTAAGTTACAATTTTTTTTATTTACTCTGTGTGTTTTTTGACTCTTACTTTTCAGCTTATTGGTCAAAGTTCAGTCCCCATGTGCTCCTCCCAGTACGAGCGTATGTTCAATTCCAGTCGTATTCCGGGTTTAGAGACAGGTACAGTTGCACCTGAGCAATCTCTCCGGCTCTTTCGTGCCCTTTAACTGCTTGCTGTCATTTGCTTCATGTTAGAAATGTGAAGGGGAGGGGTAATTGTGGTTTGATAGGTTACCGAGAAACAAACTGGTGCGACAGTATGCGCAGGTGAGACTTTAAGGGCTCCTGTGTGTTTTTTTTTTAATTCATTCACGGGATGTGGATGTCGCCGGCAAGGCCGGCGTTTATTGTCCATCCCTAATTGCCCTCGAAGGTGGTGGTGAGCCGCCTTCTTGAATACAACTCAGTGGCTTGCTCGGCCATTTCAGAGGGCAGTTAAGAGTTAACCATATTGCTGTGGGTCTGGGGTCACATATAGGCCAGACTAGGTAAGGACAGCAGATTTCCTTCCCTAAAGGACATTAGTGAACCAGATGGGTTTTTACGACAATCTGGTAGTTTCATGGTCACCATTACTAGCTTTTTATTCCAGATTTATTTCATTAATTGAATTTAAATTCCCGTGGTGGGATTTGAACTCATGTCTCTGGATCATTAGTCGAGGCCCCTGAATTACTAGCCCAGTAACATAACCACTATGCTACCGTACCGCTGTGTGCGGTAATGGGGCTTTGATGGCTGAGGCTCGGCCCACATTCCTGACTGTAAATAACCCCATGATCAGTGATGGTCTGAGGGTGAGGCGGGGCCCTGTCTGCTGTGGAAGTATTATTGGATAGGACACCCTCCAATCAGATTTTGCCGTGAGAATGCATTGGGTAATGTGTATTTGAGTAAAATTATTTTTTATTTATTGAAAGAAGCCTGCACAAACGTGTTGCCCAGTGCGCTCTTGAGCGGACAAACCCCATCCACAGACATTATTACACCCGAGTCTTCCACCGGTCACTGCGCATGTCTTCATCTGTGTCTGGATGTCACCCCTGGCGAGTCCTCCCCTCCTCTCCCCAGTTCCTCTGTTCATTGGATGTTCAGAGAGGTCGGTGGCTGTGAATGGGTCCTGTGTGCTCTGCTAACCACAGCTCTGTCTGTCTGTTTAAAACTGAATTCGGTCTGCTCGCGCACAGGAGCAAGAGCTTGTGCTTTTCCAGATGTTGCCCTTACTACTGTTGGTAATCGCCTGTCGAGGTTTCTCGTTGACCTTTCGCGTGCCTCTCTCTGACACGTCCCTCCTCTCACGCAGACACTCTACAGCACCTGAAGGACAGCAAGCACATCGCTGTGTTCCACAAGGGCCGTTACTACAAGGTCTGGCTCTACCACAGCGGCAGGCTGCTCAAACCCTGCGAGATCCAGCTGCAGATGCAGAAGATCCTGGACGACCAGTCACTGCCCCAGCCCGGAGAGGAGAAACTGGCAGCTCTCACTGCCGGGGACAGGTAAGGGCTCGGGGAGAGAGCTGTCTAACACCGGGGATTACCGGCCTCTGTTGGCGTCTGTTTAACACCTCACTCGAAGGACAGAACCTCTGACAATGCAGCATTCTTTCGGCAATGCACAGTGGTAGAAATTGGGAACCCCTAAGTCATGGATGCTGGGGCGGGCCTCAATTGAAATTGACTGAGATAGATAGATTTTGTTGGGTTGTGGCGGATCACCACCTAAACAGGCATGATCCACTTTTCCATCCGTGGGCAAAATATCGGGCACCTTGCCTTTAAGGCAGGAGAAAAGGAGTGGGCGGGGCCTCAGGGTTTTTCCAGAGAATTCTGGGGGCAGTTGGTTTCAGCCATTTTGGACCATGCAGTTGTATTAAAAAGCCTTTGTTTTCCACACATGGATTCAGTCTTAATTCGTGTTTCGCGGCAGCCTCAACATTGGTGACCCCGACGCTCAGAACACATTCTGAGCACTGCAATGGCGGACACGAACGCAGTTTACGTGAAACTGCCGGAGTTTTGGGAAAACCAGCCCGAAGCCTGGTTTCTCCAAGCTGAATCCCGCTTCCGGCTGCGAAACATCACCACAGATGGGACGCAGTACGACTACCTCGTCATATCACTCGGTAGCGCCACAGTTTCGAAGGTTTGGACAGTGCTGCAGAACACACCAGAGGAAGGCAAGTATGCACATCTTAAGGCAGCGCTCCTTAAAAAATTTACGGCCTCGGCATACCAGCGAAACTGCCACCTCCTCGACCTTCCAGGCCTCGGTGATGCCTCACCGTCAGACCTCCTCTCCCACATGCTCTCCCTCACCGACGAGAGCCCACCCGGATCCCTCTTCCGCACGCTGTTCATCCGCCAGCTCCCTCTCAGCATCCGCCCAGCGATTGTGGAGTCCGGCCTCACGAACCTGGAAGCCCTGGCCGATGAGGCCGACAAGCTGCTGTCCACTCACTCCAGCCGCGACGTCACTCCGGACCTGGCAGCCAATGCCTGGGCGCGCCCCTCACCGGCGGCCACGTGGACCAGCCACCAGGCCCACGGGGCCTTCGCACCCCACTAACCCGGGCCACTGTTACCACCACGCACGGTTCGGTGCCAGGGCGCAACGGTGCACACCTCCCTGCTCTTTCAAGTCCACCCCCGTACCAGCCCCCGTGATGGCCGTGGGCCACGCGGGCTCCCTGCTGTACGTCACGGATGACAAAACCGGCCGCCGGTTCCTGTGCGACACTGGAGCTCAGCACAGCATCATCCCGGCCTCCTCCCTCGACATCCAAAGGGCGAACGAGGACCGGCGCTGGCTGCTGCTAACGGCTCGGAAATCCGGACGTACGGCACCCGCACAGTCACCCTCGACCTCACTGGTCGCCGCTACCGATGGGAGTTCATCACTGCCAAGGTGCTCTCCCCTCTCATCGGCGCAGATTTCCTGTGCGCCCACGGCCTACTGGTGGACATCCCTCGTCACCGCCTTGTGGACATGAACACCATGTCCCCCATTCTGGGCGCCATGGCCCCCCGTCAACCCGCCGACATGGCATCACAGTGACACGCCCAGGCCACGGATGACTACTCGGCACTCCTGGCCGAATTCCCGGCCCTTACCAATCCGACCTTTTCCGCGGAGGCCGCCAAACACGGGGTGGAACACTTCATCCCCACCACAGGCCCCCCAGTGTACGCCCACGCCCGCAGGCTGGACCCGGCCAAACTGGAGATCGCGCGGATCGAGTTCGCCACCATGGAACAGCTCGGCATCATCCGCTGCTCCAACAGTCCCTGGGCCTCCCCACTCCACATCGCCCCCAAACCAGGCGGGGGTTGGCGCCCCTGCGGGGATTACCGCCGCCTCAACGACTCCACCACCCCTGATCGGTACCCCGTGCCGCACATTCAGGACTTCTCGGCTAGACTGGCCGGCCGCTCAGTCTTTTCCAAGGTCGACCTGGTGCGCGGCTACCACCAAGTCCCCGTCCACCCCGCGGACGTCCCCAAGACGGCCGTAATCACCCCCTTCGGCCTGTTCGAGTTCCTGCGGATGCCCTTCGGCCTCAAAAACGCGGCCCAGGCAATCCAACGGCTCATGGACTCGGTCCTTCGGGACCTGAAGTTCCTGTTCGTCTACCTGGACGACATCCTGGTAGCCAGTTCCTCCAAGCAGGAACACCTCGAACACCTTCGCATCCTGTTCGGGCGCCTCAGCGACCACGGGCTCATCCTCAGCCCAGCCAAATGCCAGTTCGGCCTGGACAAGATCGACTTCCTCGGCCACCACATCACCCATGCTGGGGCCATTCCCCTGCCCACCAAGGTGCAGGCCGTCCAACAATTTCCCCGCCCCACCACCATCAAAGGCCTCCAGGAGTTCCTCGGGATGGTGAATTTCTATAACCGCTTCATCCCCAAAGCGGCGTCCCTCATGAGGCCCCTGTATGAAGCCCTCCGGGGCAGGAGCGGCAAGATGGCGGTCGAATGGACGGCAGACGCGTCCGCCGCCTTCGACTCCACCAAGACCGCGCTCGCCAACGCCACCCTGCTCGTGCACCCACGGCCCAATGCCAGGGTAGCGCTCACCACGGATGCCTCCGACCACGCGGTCGGCGCCGTGTATGAGCAGTGGGTCGACGGTGCCTGGCAACCACTTGCCTTCTTCAGCCGACAACTACGCCCCCCGGAGGTCAAGTACAGCACCTTCGACCGCGAGCTCCTCGCGCTGTTCCTGGCGGTCCGCCATTTTCGTTTTTTGCTTGAGGGCCACCCCTTAACTGCGTTTGTCGACCACAAGCCCCTGACATTCGCAATGGCAAAGACAACCGACCCCTGGTCCGCCAGGCAGCAGCGCCAGCTTGCGGCAGTGTCCGAGTTCACCACAGACATCCAACACGTCTCCGGCCGAGACAATGTGGTAGCCGACTGCCTCTCCCGCCCCGCCATCCACGCCACACACCTGGCAGTCGACTACGCTCAACTCGCAGCAGACCAGATCACCGACCCTGATCTGCTCTCCGCACCCACCAACCTACCAGGGCTTTGCCTGGCCGACGTCGCCTGTGGCCCGACCGCAGTCACGGTCAAGTGCGACATATCCCTATGTCAACCTCGGCCCGTCGTCCCAGTGTCCTGGCGCCGCCGAGTATTCGACATTCTCCACAACCTCTCCCACCCCGGCACCCGCGCATCCATCAAATTGGTAGCCAACCGCTTTGTCTGGCGCGGCCTTCGCAAGGATGTGCGTACTTGGGCCAACTCCTGCCTAGCCTGCCAACAGGCCAAGGTACAGCAACACACGAACGCACCCCTCGCGGAGATTCGACCACATCCACGTGGACATCGTCGGGCCCCTGCCGCCGTCGCAAGGCCACATGCACTTGCTGACCATCGTTGACCGCACCACGCGCTGGCCCGAGGCAATTCCACTGACCTCTACCACCACCGCCGACATCGCCAGAGCCTTCGTCAGCACCTGGGTCACACGGTTCGGCGTCCCCTCTGACATGACGTCGGACAGAGGTCCGCAATTTACCTCTGAACTCTGGACCGCCGTCGCATGCAATCTCGGGCTGACCATTCACCGCACCACAGCGTACCACCCCCAAGCCAACGGACTGTGAGCGGTTCCACAGATCCTTGAAGGCATCTCTTCGAGCCAGCCTCCAGGACGGCGCCTGGACCGACCGACTTCCGTGGGTCCTCCTCGGCCTGCGCACCGTGGTTAAAGAAGACCTCCACGCATCGGCAGCAGAGCTCGTGTACGGTCAGCCGCTGCGCGTACCCGGCGAGTTCCTGCCCACCGCCACGACACCCTGGTCAGCCGACCAGCAATGCCACGACTTCGCCTCACCGGCGCTGCAGTTCGCCCCGGTGCCCATTGCCCGACACGGCGAATCCACCTCACACGTCTCACTAAGCCTGCACCAGGCATGGTTCGTTTTCGTCCGGCACGACGCCCACCGCGGACCCCTTACGGGCCCTACAAGGTGCTACAGGCTGGGGACAAATTTTTCACCCTGCAAGTGGGCGACAGGACTGAAAAAGTGTCGGTTGACCGACTCAAGCCAGCACACTCGGAGCCCGGTGAGCAGGTCCCTGTAGCTCGTCCACCACCACGCGGCCGACCTGCCCTCAAGCCGGTACGCCCGGCCGTTCCACGTCCACCGGCGTCCTACAAGAGCCGCTCCGGCCGGCCCATCAGACCGCCGCACCGTCTCGTCCACACCTCCTAAGCGGATTCTGGGGGGAGCTGTGTGGCGGATCGCCACCTAAACGGGCATAACCCACTTTTCCGTCCGTGGACAAAATATCGGGCACCTTGCCTTTAAGGCCGGAGAAAAGGAGTGGGCGGGGCCTCAGGATTTTTCCAGAGAATTCTGGGAGCAGTCTGTTCAGCCATTTTGGACCATGCAGTTGTATTAAAAAGCCTTTGTTTTCCACACATGGATTCAGTCTTAATTCGTGTTTCGCGGCAGCCTCAACAGGGTAAGGATATCCAGGGATATGGATCAAAGGCAGGTAAATGAAGTTGAGGTGCAGATCAGCTGTGATCTCATTGAATAGCAGAGCAGGCCCGAGTGGCTGAATGGCCTCCTCCTGTATCAGACAAATAATGTCCTTTTTCTTTATTTGTTCTTGGGATACAGTCACATGTAGGCCATACTGGGTAGGGGTGGCAGCTCCCTTCCCTGAAGGGGACTCGCAGCCCAGTGCATTTTATAACAATGGGGCAGCTTTCACGGTCATTCTGGTGCAGGTTACCAGATTTATTAAATTTCACGACTTCCCTCGGTGGGATTTGAACTCTCAGCCTCCAGTTTGTTTAACTATTAGGGTACTGTCCCCATAATAAATAACTACAGCCAATAAAGCGATGTCAATTGTACTGTGTGAAAGGCAAGTGCTGGGCCTGTTGCTCCAGTTTGCCAGCTGAAGTATCAAATAACAGGCTTCCCCCCTGGACTGGGGCTTGAACCCACAACCCTCTGAATCCCCAATTACCTAGTAACAGGAGGAGGCCATTCAGCCCCTTGAGCCTGTTCCATCATTCAATGAGATCATGGCTGATCTGTACCCTAACTCTGTCCAGCCGCCTTGGCTCCATATCCCTTTATACCCTTGGCTGGCAAAAATCTATCGAACTTAGATTTACAATTTTTAATTGAGCTAGAAAAACTGCTATTTGTGGGAGAGTGTTCCACCCTTTGTGTGAAGAAGTGTTTCCTAACTTCTCTCCTGAATGGCCGGGCTCTGATTTTAAGGTTCTGTCCCCTTGTCCCAGACTCCCCCGCCAGCGGAAAAAGTTTCTCTCTATCGACCCCATCAATTCCTTTCAAAATCCTAAAAACCGCACTCAGATCGCCCCTTAACCTTCTATATTCCAGTAATACAAGCCCAGTTTGTGTAATCTCTCCTCATAATCTAACCCTTGGAGCCCTGTTCACATTCTGATGAATCTGTGCTGCACTCCTTCCAAGGCCAATATATCCTTTCTAAGGTGGTGCCCAGAACTGTACACAGTGCCCCAGATGTGGTCAACCAGGGCTTTGTATAGCTGTAGCAAAACTTCCTCCCCTTTATATTCTAGCCCTCTAGTTATAATTCCATTAACCTTTTTGATTATATTTTATGCCTGACTACTATATTTTAGTGATCTGTGTACATGGACCTCTAAATCTCTTGGGACCTCCACTGTTCCGAGCTTTTCACCATTTCAATAATCCTCAGATCTATCCTTTTTTGGTCCAAAATGGATGACATCACACTTACCTATGTTGAAATCTATCTGCCACAGTTTTGCCCACTCACAATCTATCAATGTCTCTTTGTAATTTTATGCTTCTGTTTACATTACTTACTATACCACCAATCATTGTGTCGTCGGCAAACTTGGATATTGTGTTATCTAAGTCATTAATAAATATAGTGAATAGTTGAGGCCCCAGCACAGATCCTTGTGAGACACCACTAGTCACTTCCTTCCATTATCCCTACTCTCTGTCTTCTACTGCCTAACAATTCTCCTAACCAGCCAATAATTTGCCTTCAATTCCATGAGCTTCAATTTTAGCTAACAGTCTCTGATGTGGAACATTATCGAATGCCTTCTGGAAGTCCATATGAACTACATCCATAGACATTCCTCTGTCTACTGCTTTAGTTACTTCCTCGAAATAGTCAATGAGGTTTGTTAGACATGATCTACCCTTTACAAATACATTACAGCCACTGAGCCAAGCTGATGTCCAATCAGAGTACTCAATGTCATTGATCTGTTTACATCACAACAGTGACTACACGTAAAAAGTGCTTCATTGGCTGTGAAATACTTTGGGGTCATGAAAGGCACTGTAGAAATGCAAGTTCTTTCTTTCTTTGTTACTAGACGAAATTTCTGTTGTAATCTTGTTTTCTTTCCAATACTACTCCACACATTACTGCCCCTCGGCCGATTTGCACTCCCAGGGGCTCTGCCGATGGGAATGTACAGTGTCCCAAACAGACGAGAGGAAGCTGCGGCCCTGTCACACCTTGGTCGGTGTACTCAGAGCTCTGTTGTTAGTTGGGCTGGTTTATCAGAGGCGGACTGGATCCTGTGGAAGTGAAGCTGGTTAATCTGATGCTCCGGCCGGTAAGCAGGAGGGGCACCTGGCTGGAGAGTCCAGTACTAGGGGGCATAGTCTCAGGATAAGGGGTCGGCCATTTAAGTCTGAGGTGAGGTGAGGAGGAATTTCTTCACTCAGAGGGTTGTGAATCTTTGGAATTCTCTGCCCCAGAGGGCTGAGTCGTTGAGTATATTCAAGGCTGAGATAGATTGATTTTTGGACTCTAGGAGAATCAAGGGATATGGGGATCAGGCGGGTAGGTGGAGTTGAAGTCAAAGATCATCCTGATCATATTGAATGACGGAGCAGGCTCGAGGGGCCGTATGGTCTACTCCTGCTCCTATTGCTTATGTGTGTTTTGTATCCTGATACCCTAGGGTGCCCTGGGCCAAAGCTCGCCATTCCTTCTTCAGGAAAGGGAAGAACAAGCTGGCACTGGAGGCCATCGAGAAGGCCGCTTTCTTCGTCACCTTGGACGATACCGAGCAGGGATTCAGGAAGGAGGACCCAGTGGCTTCGCTGGATAATTATGCTAAGTCTTTGCTTCATGGCAAGTGCTACGACAGGTGGGTGGCTGGATTGGGGGGGGTGGGGGGGGGGGGGCGGGGGAGGGTCTATGAGAGGGTAGACCTGGGGGGGTGGTGGCGGGAGGGTTGGTGAGTGGGGACCTGGATGGGGGGGTTGGGGGGTGGCGGTGGGCCAGTGTGGGCAGGGGTGAGCTGGTGGACCTGGGCGGTGCAGAGAGGGCCGGTGTGGGCAGGGGAGAGTTGGTGAGCTGGTGGACCTGGGTTGGAGTGGGGGAGGGGCGGTGTGGGCAGGGGAGAGTTGGTGAGCTGGTGGACCTGGGTTGGAGTGGGGGGAGGGGGCCGGTGTGGCAGAGGGAGAGACGGTGGACCTGGGCGGTTGCCCAGAGGGGCACGGTGTGGCAGGGGAGAGTCGCGTGAGCTGGTGGACCTGGGCGGTGCAGAGGGCACGGTGTGGGCAGGGGTGAGCTGGTGGACCTGGGCGGTGGAGAGGGGGCCGGTGTGGGCAGGGGAGAGTCGGTGAGCCCGTGGACCTGGGCGGTGGAGAGGGGCACGGTGTGGGCAGGGGAGAGTCGGTGGACCTGGGCGGTGCAGAGGGGGCACGGTGTGGGCAGGGGAGAGTCGGTGAGCTGGTGGACCTGGGCGGTGCAGAGGGCACGGTGTGGGCAGGGGAGAGTCGGTGAGCTGGTGGACCTGGGCGGTGCAGAGGGCACGGTGTGGGCAGGGGAGAGTCGGTGGATTTGGGGAGAAGTTGGGGGCCAGTGTTGGCAGGAGAGGGTCTATGAGAGAGCGGAGCTGGGGGAGGGAAAGTGACTGGGGGCCGGTGTTGGCAGGAGAGGATCCATGAGAGGGTGCAGGTGGATGGACTCTGTACAATGTTTCTGAAAACCCTTCTCTTTACAGGTGGTTCGACAAGTCTTTAAGTTTTATCATTTTTAAAAATGGTAAAATTGGCCTGAATGCTGAACACTCATGGGCAGACGCACCCATCATCGGACACTTGTGGGAGGTAGGGTCGCCATCGGTTCCCTTCTGGCACAGATTGAGTTTAAAACAGCAAAAGAAGTTTCTTCAATACAAACTGTGGTAGCTGAAGGGTTTTGGTGGTCACTGAAAGGAGTCATCAATTTAAAATTGTCAGGAAGGAAGTGAGGATAGAGGTTGGGAAGTACGACTTTACATAGCGAATTGCTGAAGCATCGAAAGCTTTGCCACAAGGAGTGATTGAGGTAGAGACCATTGCATCTTGATAGGGAAAAGTAGGGTAAACAGTTGAAACAGAGGATGATACACGAGGGGAGATAGCAGGCCAGTGGGATTAGTTTCAGATTACTTTGGAAAAGAGGCAGCACAGACACAATGGGCCGAATGGTGGGCTCCTGTGCTTCAAGCCTGCTGCTCTGTGTGTCTGCAATACTCACTAACTGCCACCAGATGGCACAGGATTGCAGGGCTGGCCCAGATGCCTTGTTCAAAGGAACCACTTGCATTTATATAGCGCCTTCTGAGTCAGGCGAGAGTGCTATAACTGAGCCAGGGCTGCACCTTTTTGTGCTGGACTGAAGCTGAATCACAGCGGAAGGTGGAAAGAGAGCATCTAACTTGCCTTCCACGCGTGACCATAAATGGCCCAAAGTTATTGCATTCAGCAGGTTTTGCTTTGCGCAAAGCTCGTTTATTGTGAATTATTTAATCCCGGAGCTACCTGCCACTATAGACGGTGACCGGGAGCCAGATGGTGACCGGGAGCCAGACGGTCGGTCTGCAGTCGAACTTGGCTGCTGGCCTACCTGCCCCCCAAGTGATTTTAAGCGGAGCTCCTTCACACTTTGCTTCTCTTCGTATCGGTCGGTCTAAAGAAGCTGAGATTGTGGGCGGGCAGCTACCATGTTTGTTTTAGCGTGTGTTTGTTTCTCCTGTTGGTGAAGGCTTCTTCCGGTCTTCTGACTTGGAGTTGGGGCTCAGGAGGGGTGCGAGGGCCTCACGGACGGGGGCATGCGTGTACTGTTAACATCTTCGTGTGTCTCCCACAGTACGTCTTGGCCACCGACCAGTTCCAGCTTGGGTACACGGAGGGCGGGCATTGTAAAGGGGAACCCAATACCAGGATCCCCCCGCCCCAGCGACTGCAGTGGGAGATCGATGAGCCGGTGAGTTCCTTGTTTATTGTCAATTGACTGCGGTGAAGATTGAAGCAGTGCCCCTGACTGACTGGCACCAGCCACACCGAGTCATTGGGTCGCCTCCCTGCTGTGCCAGTGCAGCCCGTTGGTCTGACGCTGGCTCTTTTTCTGGCCGAGGCTGAGCACAGCCATGGTGCAATACTGGCCAGAGTGCCCAGGTGTCTCTGGTTGGCGTAGGCAGAGCACGCTCTCCGTTGTGCTGCTTTCCTCACGGTCATGCGATCGAGTCGGGTTGCAACCTCGGAAAGCATCCAGTGACTCGGGCTGAGCCCTTCTCAACCCTTCCACCACCCAGAACTGTATGTGCTCTAAGTTGGTTTGCAACTCGTTGTATTGTGCAAACTGTAGGAATGTAGAATATTTCTTTTCAAATGGACATGTGGTTTCTCAATTCACAGTGCGATACACGGGCCCTGATGGTGGTGGTTGGTGTGGGCGATCTCCCTCCTGTCTCTCGGCACAGGGCTCCAGTTCTACCAGGTTCTTGCTGACTGGCATCTCCTCTTGTTCTCCTGCTCTCTCTAGTGTCGAGAAGTCATCATGCAGTCTCTGAGTGTCGCCCAGCAGCTTGCCGATGATGTGGACTTCCACTCCTTCCCGTTTGACAAATTTGGCAAGGGTCTGATCAAGAAGTGCCACACCAGCCCCGATGCCTTTGTTCAGATGGCACTACAGCTGGCACATTACTGGGTACAGTCTCGCTTCACCACTGCTCCCTGACCAAGGGCTCCCTCCAAGTTACTGACGACAGGGAGGATCTACACCCTGAACAGTAACGCGCTGAGAAAAAAAAGGGAAACCATGCATTTATATAGCGCCTTTCACAACCTCAGGACGTCCCAAAGCGCTTTCCAGCCAATGAATTACTTTTTTGAAGTGTAGTCACTGTTGTAATGTAGGAAACATGGCAGCCAATTTGCGCACAGTGATAATGACCAAATAATCAGGTTATTTTTTGTGATGTTGATTGAGGGATAAATATTGGCCAGGACATCGGGGATAACTCCCCTGCTCTTCTTCGAAATAGTGCCAGGGGATCTTTTACGTCCACCTGAGAGAGCAGACGGAGCCTTGGTTTAACGGCTCATCCGAAAGACGGCAGCTCCGACAGTGTAGCACTCCCTCAGCACTGCACTGGAGTGTCAGCCTAGATTTTTGTGCTCAAGTCCCTGGAGTGGGACTTGAACCCTCAACCTCTGACTCCGAGGCGAGAGAGAGAGTGCTACCCACTGAGCCACAGCTGACACACATCAGAGCGATGTCGGGCTACAGCTACTTAGATCATGATAGGAGAGAGAATAGGCCAAAGAAAATGTCAATAGGATTCTGAGCTTTAAGCAGAGGGGCCTTGAATATAAAAGCAAGTGTGATTGAATTTTTATAGGATAATGGTTGGGTCACAGTTGGGGTTTTGTCTGGAGTTCTGGGCACCCAATTTTAGCAAGAGCCATGGAAAGGCAAGAGTGAAGATCAACTGGAACAATATCAGAGGGTAGAGAT
The DNA here is from genome assembly GCA_030390025.1 of Squalus acanthias. Classification (NCBI taxonomy): domain Eukaryota; kingdom Metazoa; phylum Chordata; class Chondrichthyes; order Squaliformes; family Squalidae; genus Squalus; species Squalus acanthias. The sequence continues at coordinate 75,218,537 of CM059434.1, read as the reverse complement.
TGAAGGGAAGCTTGTAAAATTGGAGCTTTCTTCACAAGAGCAAAAGTTATCAGGGGACCTACTAGAGCTTGTTTTAAAAGTAAGAAAGGTTATTAGGAGGGTAAAGAGTGGAAGATTGTTTTCAGTGGTTGGTAATAAGGGACATAGACTCAGAATTGCCATCCGAAGAAGGAAGGGGGGATACTACTGGATTAGTAATTGAAGAGGAATACAAAAGCATTCGGGGAAAGGGCAGAGGAATGGGATTAGAGTAGATTGGTCCAGTGGAAGAGCTAGCACGGGCACAGCTTCAATGGGCTGAATGGTCCCCATGCATTGCTGTAAACAGTATGGCTTCTCAACAGCTTCATGAGTTTGATGATTGACAGCATTTCAAACACTGTCTGCCTTTCCTTCCAGCAGCCTAACCCCAGTGTATTCTGTTATTAGGACAAAGGTAAATTCTGCCTAACCTACGAGGCCTCCATGACCCGGCTGTTCCGAGAGGGTCGCACAGAGACCGTCCGCTCCTGCACTAATCAGTCCACCAAGTTTGTGCTGTCCATGATGGACCCCACTGAGACGGTAAACATCTCTCATTTTCCATCACTACTCATTTCCATCAGGACTAGAACTTTGTTCACACGGGCTCCATAGAAACCATCGTCCTGCAGGCCGTGCCCTCCTTGGGGGGTCAGGGAGAATTGGGAATGCAGTCGAGGGGCTTGTTAGCATTGCAAGGGGCTCTCAGGATCTGAAAGTGGGCTTGGGAGTGGGGAGCTGACAAAAACGGGTCCTGGGGACCTGTGGGATTGAGGAGGAGGTTTTGGAGTCTACGGGGACAGACCGTCAGTATTGGGGATGTTGGAATTTGGTGGTTGTATGTGGAGAAGGGTTTAACAGGAAAGGGGCTCAGGAGAATGAAACCCCTGTTACATCTGTAACATTTTCCAGTTCTGATGAAAGGTCACCAACCTGAAACGTTAAGTCTGTTTCTCTCTCCACAGATGCGCCCTGACCTGCTGAGTATTTCCAGCATTTTCTATTTCAGATTTCCAGCATCCGCAGTATTTTGCCTTGGGACCCATACTGTCATTGGCCTGTCTCAAGCCATTAGTTCTTGCCTGTGGGCCTCCTCCCACCGCCCATCCACAGCCACTCGGGCCCTCAGTTATCCCCCACCCCCACCATCAGTTGCTTCTTGTCTTGACGTTCCTGCCCTTAATGTTGTGCTGCTTAAACTTAATGGGAAATGAGGGGCTGGCGAAGTGTAATTTCCTGATGTTCATTGAGTGCTCCATGGGTGCAGAAACAGAAAGGTCGTTCGCTGTTGGGGAGTTTGCTGACTTATGCAGGCCTTCATAAAGATAAATTGCCGTGAACAAGCAAAACATTTCCTAACAAAATGGCCAAAAGTTTATAGTTTTAAAGGCTCAGAAGAGAAAGACTTGTCAACTGAATTTTAACAGCAATAAACCGCCACCTATTCTCAAAACTATTTTCTTCTGTAACCAGAAACAAAGAAACCATGACCACACATGCTGCTATTCACCTCTTAATAAATGTTGGAAAAGCTGAGTCTCCAATCCTCTCGGAATGAGGGGGCCTCCTACATTTTGAGCTCCTATCGATGCACAAATTGCAGGCTGGGAATTTCTGCAAACTGCACAAATATGATTAAAACTGTTGAGAGTTTTGCCCAGATTGATATAGAAGTGTAACTAAAAATTGTAACGAGAAGAAGTGAGGTTTATGGACAGGAAGTGCAAGTCTGCATAAGATGTTTAATATACAGATAGAAGAGTGGTCAGACACACTGCGGAATGAAGTTTGGTGTCCTTGTGTAGAAGTGACATCATTGTGCTCAAAACTGAACGGGCGGAATGGAGAAATGATTTACAGATGTGATTGCCCAAACAAAGGTCAAACACTGAGCAGGTGCAGTCCGATCTAAATTGTAGATTGTGGTCTGATCCGAATCACTCGGGTCTCTGACTGGGGTTAGGGAGAATGTTTAAAGGACAAGTGTACCTGACTGAATCACCCTGGCGCCACGTAAGCTAGTTGCAGCACAGGGCCAAGGCGACAGTGAGTGGCGACTGCCTTTGACGTCCTGTTGGAGATTATTATGGGATGATTCAGTCAAGTATGTCTGTTGGGCTTAGGAACTGCTGATGTATTGAATGGAGCTTTGCCTCCAGTGACATCCTGACGTTCCAACCGGTGACATAGAATCATAGAACTTTACAGCACAGAAGGAGGCCATTCGGCCCATCTTGTCCGTGCCGGCCGACAAAGAGCTATCCACCCTAATCCCACTTCCCAGCACTTGGTGCGTAGCCTTGTAGATTACGGCACTTCAGGTGCATATCCAAGTACTTTTTAAATGTGGTGATGGTCTCTGCCTCGACCACCCTTTCAGGCAGTGAGTTCCAGACCCCCACCACCCTCTGGGTGAAAAGATTTCTCCTCAAATCCCCTCTAAACTTCCAACCAATTACTTTAAATCTATGCCCCCTGGTTATTGACCCTTCTGCTAAGGGAAATAGTTCCTTCCTATCCACTCTATCTAGGCCCCTCATAATTTTATACACCTCAATCAAGTCTCACCTCAGCCTCTTCTGTTCCAAAGAAAACAACCCCAGCCTATCCAATCTTTCCTCATAGCTAAAATTCTCCAGTCCAGGCAACATCCTGGTAAATCTCCTCTGTACCCTCTCTAGCGCAATCACATCTTTCCTGTAATGTGGTGACCAGAACTGTACACAGTATTCTAGCTGAGGCCTAACTAGCGTTTTATACAGTTCAAGTATAACCTCCCAGCTCTTATATTCTATGCTTCGGCTGATAAAGGCAAGTATCCCGTATGCCTTAACCAATTTATCTACCTGCCCAGCTACCTTCAGGGATCTGTGAACATGCACACCAAGGTCTCTTTGTTCCTATACACTTCTCAGTATCCTACCATTTATTGTGTATTCCCTCGCCTCGTTAGCCTTCCCCAAATGCATTACCTCGCACTTCTCCAGATTGAATTCCAGTTGCCACTGTTCTGCCCACCTGACCAGTCCATTGATATCTTCCTGCAGTCTGCAACTTTCTTCTTCATTATCCACCGCACAGCTAATTTTTGTATCATCTGCAAACTTCTTAATCATACCCCCTACATTCAAGTCTGAATCATTGATATATATAGACATCGCGGGTAGAAATGGTGCATTGTGGATAGCAGTGATGTCATGGGGCCGGACTCGGTGGATTGTGGGTAGGGGGTCAACTGGGATGTCACTGGGCGGTACCCAGAGCATTGTGGTCAGTTGTGATGTCATATGGCTGGACCCAGTGCATTGTGGTCAGCTGTGATGTTATATGGCGGGACCGAGTGCATTGTGGTCAGTTGTGATGTCACGGGGCAGGACCTGGTGCATTGTGGTCAGTTGTGATGTCATATGGCGGGACCCAGTGTATTGTGGTCAGTTGTGATGTCACGGGGCAGGACCTGGTGCATTGTGGTCAGTTGTGATGTCACGGGGCAGGACCTGGTGCATTGTGGTCAGTTGTGATGTCGCGGGGCGGGACCCCGGTGCATTGTGGGTAGCGGAGTCAGTTGTGATGTCACTGGGCAGGACCCAATGCATTAACATAACATAAGAATTAGGAGTAGACCATATGGCCCTTCGAGCCTGCTCTGCCATTCAATAAGATCATGACTGATCTTCGACCTCAACTCCACTTTCCCACCTGATCCCCATATCCCTTGATTCCCCATGAGTCCAAAAATCTATCCATCTCAGCCTTGAATATACTCAACGACTCCGCATCCACAGCCCTTTGGGGTAGAGAATTTTATAGTCATAACTGCACAGAAGGAGGCCATTCAGCCCATCAAGTCCGTGCCAGCTCGCTGTCGAGCAATCCGATAAGTCCAATTCCCCCGCTCTATCCCCGTAGCCCTGCAAGTTTATTTCCCTCAAGTGCCTATCCAGTCTCCCCTTGAAAACATTGAGTGTCTCCGCTTCCACCACTTCCGTTGGCAGCGAATTCCAGGTCCTCACCACTCGCTGCGTAAAAAAGTTTTTCCTCACGTCCCCCCTGTATCTCTTGCCCAAAACCTTAAATCTGTGTCCTCTAGTCCTTGTACCATCAACTAGTGGGAACAGCCGTTCCCCGTCTGGCCTCTCCACACCCGTCATAATCTTGTACACCTCTTATCAAATCATCCCTCAACCTCCTTTGCTCTAATGGAAACAAATCCAGCTTCTCCAACCTGTCCTTGTAGCTAAGATTCCCCCATCCCCGGAACCATTCTGGTAAATCTCCTCTGCACCCTCTCAAGGGCCTTCACATCCTTCCTAAAGTGGTGACCAGAACTGGACGCAATACTCCAGTTGTGGCCTAACCAGCGCTTTATAAAGGTTCAGCATAACTTCTCTACTTTTGTACTCAATACCCCTATTTATGAAGCCCAAGATCCCATATGCTTTGCTAACCACTCTCTCAATATGTCCTGCCACCTTCAGGGACCTATGCACTTTAACTCCCAGGTCCCTCTGTCCCTGCACACTCTTTAAAACTGCCATTAAGTGTATAATAAATAAAAACAGAAAATGCTGGAAATACTCAGCAGGTCAGGCAGCATCTGTGGAGAGAGAAACAGAGTTAACGTTTCAGGTCGATGACCCTTCGTCAGAACCTTCGCCATGAAGTGTATATTGCCTCTCCCTGTTCCTTTTGCCAAAATGCATCACCTCACACTTCTCTGTATTAAATTCCATCTGCCACTTGTCTGCCCATTCTGCTAGCCTTTCTATGTCCTGTTGCACTTGATTGGTATCATCCTCACTGTTTGCTACTCCCCCCCCCGCCCCCCCCAAAGTTTGGTGTCATCGGCAAATTCAGAAATTCTATTCTGTCTTCCAATATCCAGGTTGGGGAACACCACTGTCTCCCATCCTCCAGTCTGAAAAACAGCCATTTACCACAACTCGCTGTTTTTTGTCCTTAAGCCAATTCCTTATCCAAGCTGCCACTGACCCACCTATTCCATGAGCCTCAATTTTGTTAACCAACCTTCTATGTGGTACTTTGTCAAACGCCTTCCTAAAATCCATGTAGACAACATCCATTGCATTCCCTTCCATCAATCCTCCCTGTTACTTCATCAAAAAATTCAATTAGATTAGTCAAACTCGATCTGCCTTTTACAAATCCGTTAATTTTTTCCTTGATTATTGTTTCTAAAACTTTACCCACCACTGATGTTAAACTGACCGGCCTATAATTACGAGGATTGTCCTTACACCCTTTCTTGAACAATGGTGTCACATTTGCCACCTCCCAATCCTTAGGCACCTCCCCCGCATCTAGGGAAGATTATGGCAAGCCCTTCCGCTATCTCCTCCCCCAATTCCCTTAGCAAGCTGGGATGCAAGCCATCTGGACCAGGTGACTTATCCACTCTAAGCATACCCAGCCTTTCTAGTACATCCTGTCTATCAATTTTCACCCCTTCCAATGCTTCTACCTTTTCCACTTCTACCGATATTTTGTCAGCATCTCCCTCCTTAGTAAACACCAATACAAAGTACTCATTGAGTATTCTAGCCTTGCCCTGCGCCTCTCAGCATATATCACTTTCTTTGTCCCTAATTGGCCCCACTCAGCCTCTTACTACCCGCTTACTGTTTACAAGCCGGTAGAAGATTTTTGGGTTCCCTTTTATGTTAACCGCCATTCTACTCTCATATTCTCTCTTTGCCAATCTTATTTTCATTTTCACTTCCCCTCTCAACTTATTGTATTTGGTCTGGTTCTCCCTTGAAGAATTCATCTGACATGCATCATGAACCCTCTTTTTTTGTTTCATCATCATCTCTATCTCCCTCGTCATCCAAGGAGCCCTTGCTTTGGTCCCCTTACCCATCCCTCTTGTTGGAATGTACCTAGCCTGTACTTGGAACATCTCCTTAAAGATCACCCATTGTTCCATTACAGTTTTTCCTGTCAGTCTTTGGTTCCATTTTACCGTGGCTAGATCCTTTTGCATCCCATTGAAGTTAGCCCTAATCCAGTTTCGAAGTTCCACTCTAGATTGTTCCTTGCTCCTCTCCATTGCTAATCTAAATCTTATGATACGATGGTCACTCGTACCCAAGTGTTCTCCCTCAGACACTTGGTTGACCTGGCCCACCTCATTCCCCAGCACCAGATCCAGCAATGCCTCCTTCCTAGTTGGGCCAAGAACATACTGGTCAAGGAAATTCTCCGGAACACATTTCAGAAATTCCTCCCCCTCCTTTCCCTTTACCCTAGCATTATCCCAATCGATATTTGGGTAATTAAAGTGCCCCAATATCACCACTCTATAGCTCTTGCATATCTCTGCGATTTCCCTGCAGATTTGCTCCTCTACCTCCCTCTCACTATTTGGAGGCCGATAGAATACCCCCAATAGTGTGATCATACCCTTTTTGCTCCTCAACTCTAACCAAATGGATTCTGTCATGTTTCAATGAGATCACCTCTCATTCTTCTAAACTCCAGAGAGTATAGGCCCAATCTGCTCGATCTCTCCTCATAGGACAACCCAGGGATCAATCTAGTGAACCTTTGTTGCACCGCCTCCAAGGCAAGTATGTCCTTCCTCAGATAAGGAGACCAAAACTGTGCACAGTACTCCAGGTGTGGTCTCACCTAAGCCCTGTACAATTGTAGTAAGACTTCCTTACTTTTGTACACCAACCCCTTTGCAATAAAGGCCAACATGCCATTTGCCTTCCTAATTGCTTACTGTACTTGCATGCTAACTCTGTGTTTCCTGTATGAGGATACGTAAATCTCTCAACACCAGCATTTAATAGTTTCTCACCATTTAAAAAGTATTCTGTTTTTCTATCCTTCCTACCAAATTGAATAACCTCGCATCTCCCCACATTATACTCCATCTGCCACCCGATTGCCCACTCACTTTGCCTGTCTATATCCCTTTGCAGGTTCTTGATATCCTCCTCACAGCTTACTTTCCCACCTAGCTTTGTCTCATCAGCAAACTTGGATACATTGCAGTCGGTCCCTTCATCTAAGTCATTCATATAGATTTTAAATAGCTGAGGCCCAAGCACTGATCCTTGTGACACCCACTAGTTACAGCCTGCCAACCCTGAAAAAGACCCGTGTATCCCTACGCTCTGTTTTCTGTCCGTTAACCAATCATCTGTCCATGCTAATATATTGCTCCTTACCCCATGAGCCCTTATCTTGCGTAGCAACCTTTTATGTGGCACCTTATCGAATGCCTTTTGGAAATCCAAATATACTACATCCACTGGTTCCCCTTTATCTACCCTGCTAGTTACATCCTCCAAAAAACTCTAATAAATTTGTTAAACATGTTTCCCTTTCAAGAAACCATGTTGACTCTGCCTAATCATATTATGATTTTCTAAGTGCCCTGTTACTATTGTGCTCAGTTGTGATGTCACAGGGTGGGACCTGGTGCATTATGGGCAGTAGTGATGTCACAGGGCGGGACCCAGTTCATTGTGAGCAGTAGTGATGTCACACGGCGGGACCCGGTGCATTGTGGGCAGTAGTGATGTCATGAGCGGGACCCAGTTCATTGTGGGCAGTAGTGATGCCACGGGGCGGGACCCAGTGCATTGTGGGCAGTAATGATGTCATGGGGCGGGACCCAGTGCATTGTGGGCAGTTGTGATGTCACGGGGTGGGACCCGGTGCATTGTGGGCAGGTGTGATGTCACGGGGTGGGACCTAGTGCATTGTGGGCAGTAGTGATGTCATGAGCGGGACCCAGTGCATTGTGGGCCGTAGTGATGCCACGGGGCGGGACCCAGTGCATTGTGGGCAGTAGTGATGTCACAGGGCAGGATCCAGTGCATTGTGGGCAGTAGTGATGTCATGGGGCGGGACCTAGTGCATTGTGGGCTGTTGTGATGTCACGGATCGGGAATCAGCAAGCTGCCTCATTTCTTGTTTCTTTTTAAACCTCAGAGTGAACAGAAGCTGAAGTTGTTCAAGATGGCGGCGGAGAAACACCAGAGCCTGTACCGTAACGCTATGACAGGCACCGGCATTGACCGCCACCTCTTCTGCCTCTACGTAGTGTCCAAATACTTGGGAGTGGATTCTCCGTTTCTGAAAGAGGCAGGTATTGTGGGATCGGGAGGGTGTGTGCTTTCCTAGTTCATTTGTACGTTGCTTTCTCACGCCCTCAGGATGTCCCAATGTGACTCTCAGCCAATTAATTACTTGTGAAACAGTCATTATATAGGCAGATGTGACAGGCAGTTTGCACACTGCAAGATTCTACAAATAGTAAACAAAATGTCGCCAGTTAATCAGTTTTGGTGAGGCTGGGACATTAGTCAGAACAGCGGGAAACCTCCTCGCTCTTCAAGTAGAGCCATGGGATCTTTTACATCCATGAAAAACCTCCTGAGAGAACATAAGAACAGAAGAAATAGGAGCAGGAGTAGGCCAATCGGCCCCTCGAGCCTGCTCCACCATTCAATAAGATCATGGCTGGACTTCTACCTCGTCTCCACTTTCCTGCACTATCCCCATATCCCTTAATTCCCTTAATATTCAAATATCTATCGATCTCTGTCTTGAATATACTCAACGACTGAGCCTCCGCAGCCCTCTGAGGTAGAGAATTCCAAAGATTCACCACCCTCTGAGTGAAGAAATCTCTCCTCATCTCAGAGGGCAGACTTGGTTTAACATCTCATCCTCTGACGCAGAGCTACCAACTGAGCCACAGCTGACACCATCTAGTCTTTCATTTAAGACTTTAATTTGTTCTGCTTGTTCCGTATGATCCCTGTTTCACACGTGCTGCTTTGATGCCTCACGTTGTTCAATAGACTACGGACACTCGATCGCTGGGCCCCTCGTGTGGGACCAAAGGGTATCTGACTCCTGTGGAACTGCTGGTGTGAGGTGGTGGAGTCACGAGGGGAGCAGAGAAGGTGTTTCGGTAGTTTCTCACT